>BHFT01032861.1:0-19780 GCA_004320025.1 Laticauda laticaudata | reverse complement strand
CATCATGCAGCTTCCCTGTGTTGAAGTTTATGATCGGCAGATGAGATTCTTGCTGAAACGTTGCCTACAACTTTAAAAGCACTACAATGACGTGGGATAATACCCGAAGGAAGCTGAACAGCACACATGTAAGTACCACAGAAAACTTAAAAAAACCAAGTATATATATGTGTGTGTGTGTGTGTGTCGTGTGTGTGTGCGTCTTAGCTTCCTTCGGGTATTATCCCACGTCATTGTAGTGCTTTTAAAGTTGTAGCAACGTTTCAGCAGAATCCATCTGCCATATCAAGGCTCTGTATGGATGTGGGTTCACAGTTCCTGGTTTCAAATTCGAGGCTGGTCATTCTGATTGGCTAGGAGCCTGGTCTGTGTTCATGGGACTTGAGTTTGATTGATTGGTGTTTTCTGGTTTCTTCTGTCCTGTTTGTGGCTTTGATTGGCTGCAACACTCTCGTTCTTGGGTGTTGGAGGCTTTCAGTGCAGCTTGGCTTTCGTGTGAAGAGACGGCTGCTATTCATCAGCAAGCTGGTTTCACCTGGGTGCCTGTGGGGGCTGTTTGAGTGGAGGCATCAAGAGGGAGTCTGTCTGTGCTCAGGTGTTTGTCTGTTTTGTGTGGAGATCTCTCTTATTTGAGAGTGCAGGTTTCCAAATGATTGACATCTGGTGGAATCATCTCTTCTATTCATGCTGTCAGGTCTTTTTTCAATCTCTATGCTTTCTGATTGATTCTGTGGCTGGGTTTCTTATAGTGGCTAGGTTTAGTGCCATTGAAGTTGATCGTTGTGACCTTGTGTTTCATGTGTTGGACTAGTGAGGAGGTGTGTGTTCCAGCTTTTTACTGCATTTTTGTGTTTCATCCAGCGGGTCCTTATTCTTCTATTGGTCTGTCCAATGCATGTGGGCCGGAGCATGATGCACAGGGAACTTCGTATATGCCTTGGTTTTCCAGGTCATTTGTCTTTGGGGTTCCCAGGATTGGCTGCTATTTTTTTGTCTGTTTGAAGGCAGTCTGTGATGTGATGCCTGTGTAGTATCTTACTAATTTTATCTGTAGTACCTCTTATGTAGGGCAAGACAGCTTATGGCAGATGAGATTCTGCTGAAACGTTACTACAACTTTAAAAGCACTACAATGACGTGGGATAATACCCGAAGGAAAGTGAACAGCACATATATTTATACATTTGTACAATTCATTTTTATCCATAATTATTGTACTTTATTGTACTTTATTGTTGACTTTTGTAGATTCCTTTTTTCTATATGCTGCCCTGAATTATTTCGAGAGGTCTGCTATATGCATATCGATTAGGGTATAATTCTGGCCATTCAGGTCCATACATAAGGAACTGGATGACAAATATATAGAGTCTTTAGTATTTTTTTTCATCACTCATCCCTAATTGTTATGTTTTTCCCACAGATGGTAATCAATCAAAATAGCAGAAGAGAAAAAGGATTTTGTTTTGAGCATAAATCAATAAAATGGAAATGACATGACTTGATACAACATAATGGAACTTTATTAAAAATAAATGTCTCAAATTCCTTGCCTTTGTTCCTGATATTTGTTGGTTGGCATTTTTGACAGCAGCTGCTTCAGGGAAGCTTTGGAAAGCTAGCAAGGGGGAGATGGGATAATTCAGTCCTGAGTTTAAAGATGTAATCCTATTATCAGCCTGTTAAAAAAAAACACAAATTGATTCATACTTGCTGTCTTTGTTTAAAGCAAGCATAGTCAAAGTTCATACATACCGGTACTACTATTCAAGGTTAACTCAGCCTTCCATTCTTCTGAGATGGGTAAAATGAAGACTCAAATTGTTGGGGGCAATATGCTGACTCTGTAAAATCACTTAGAAGAGGGCTGTAAAGCACTGTAAAGCGGTATATAAGCCTAAGTGCTATTGCTGTTTATATTGCACTTTGTGTTTTGCCTAGGTCTAAATTTAATTTGCTTGAAGCTAAGATCCTCTGCTTCTATCAAGACTTGGTTTGAATCCCAGGCTGAAGCATTTGCTCTCCTCTCTGACCCTACGTATAAGTTTACCACCTATTGATAGGATAGCAAAAGAAGCAAATGGAGGGAAACATGCTAATCTCAAGCCTCATATTTTTATTATGAGGAAGGAAAATTGTTCAATTCCAACTAGGCCCCACAAACTGTCCATTTCTGAAAAATTTACGCAAAGTGTGCACTCCCATTGAATTTTGTCTTCTTACTTAAACTACTTAAATTAAACTATGAAGGGCAGCAACATGGTATCAAAGATTTTTACTATTACCATACTGTGAGGAGAGCTGCCAGTTCTTGAAACTGTGTTGCTAGATGTAGATGTTCCTAGCATTTCATGCTTTCTTGTCAGCTGGATTTCATTCAATTGTTTATTCAGCCATGTGATGACTGCAAAGAAACAATACATTTCACTTTTCCTTCCAATTATTTTAAATTTTAAAACAAAGTCATAATTAAATTCTGAATGTGTATGGATAGACTATGCTTTCAAAGTTAAATTTATATTCAGAACAGAGTTAAAGGGATTTGCTCCCAAACAAAATAGAATTATAGAATTGCACTTAGTTTTAATATGATTAGGAACTGATAAATCCTATGTGACAAAATGGAACTTCCACAGTACATATCATTGTAAGTTATTCACTGCAACGGAAACAAAATAAAAGCATGAGGTGCATGAATACAGAAAAAGGAAATTAATATTAATAAGTGCCAGCAGGGAAAATAAGAATGGCATTTCTCAGAATCATTCAATATCCCTACCCTTAAAATTCTTCCAAACATTTAAAGAACAACTATTCATCTTTAAGTCCAACATTCACAATTATTGCCTAAATAAATAGATAACAGAGAAAATGACTAGCCCAAAACTTAAGATTATATCTCCTAATAAATTCTATATATTAAAATATAGATTGTTGAAAGAATTAGACAGTAGTTAATGCTAGAAAATCACATACCATTTTCATTTGTTTTGAGAAGATGCTTGCTTTCTTCCAGCTTTTGTACTGTAGTTTCTAACTGTTCCTGCAATTTGCATATCTGAAATGTTTTCATATTATTAGTTATTTGAAACATGTTTCTCCACAGCAACAAAACAATATTTCAAAATTAATGTCAGAAGACATTTTGTCTAAATAATAAACATCATTGTGTAAGTTGTTCTTGAAATCTAAATAAATAAGTAAATGTATAGGGATGTTCAACAAAAATACTTCAGAGTATTTCAAAGCAACTGGAATCTAATTCAAAGCATCCAATTAACATTATCTGATCCAAAAACAAGGGAAAACAAGGTTCAAGTTTTATTCATTCTTAGATGGGATACCACTAGGAAAATCCAGGATAGTAAATAAGATTGGAAAATAGGAAAAAAGAATTCCTTAATAACAGTAAATCATTTTGCTAAAAAACCATTTTTCTCAAGAAACGTACAAGGACATAATGTGACCAAGACATGAGTTAAAACTGAGGAAATCATTCCAGAGAAAAGTGGGTTTATAGCAAAAAAAGAAAATATTATTTCTGATAAAAGGAAATCTTAGTACTTGTTTAAGCATTTATTATATAGAAGCAAGGCTGTTAAGTTACCTCTTGTTCTTTCTCTCGAAGAGAACTTTCCACTTCCTGTAATTCCTTTTGTTCTTTCTGTAATTTTTCTTCCTTTTCAACCAAGAGTTTTTCTTGCTGAACTGTTACTGTGTTTTTCAATTTCAACTTACTCATTAATGTTTTTAAATCTCCTTGCAGTTTCTTTATTATCTCATTGGCCTGGAAACAACATTACAGAATACTAAATGATGATCAGATAAAAATCAAATCATCATAATAAAAAAGAATACTATGTTTAAACAAACCTTAAGGAACTCAGTTGACAGAGCTTTCAGCGAGGTTTCCAGTTTTCCGATCTGAAATTGTTTCTTTTCTGCATTTTCTTCTAGATTTGCCTTTAAAGAATATATAATGTTTGGAAGATTATGTAACAAAATAAAAAAGTGAAAATCTGAATGGATTGATTTTCAAATATACAAGAAGCTGGTAGTTCTGCAAATCCTATAATGTGGTCTGTAAAACCAGCAGTACTTTGAAAATTTAATGTGTTATTAAATAGCAGTTTGTTCTACAATCTATAATTCAGGGGTGGGGGAGGAAGATGGTGTATGCAAGGTGTTTGAACTTCTAAACACAGCCAAGTTCGAGGGAACCATATTATTAGTTTGGCAAAGCAGTTTCAGATTGTCAAAAATTATGTTCTGTTAACACCAAAATAAGCTTTCAATTTAAAAAATAAAAATAAAAAGCAGACTACGATGCCACAAAGTTTCTACTTTTCATATAATGTAAACTTTACAGATAATACACAGAAATGCTCTATACTCCAAAGCTGATATCAGAAAGATGCCTCCTTAAATAAGCTATGTTTTCCCCTTGGCTTACAACCCCAGGAAAATAAATTTGAATTGAGGAGGCAGTGTGTGATAAACTGCTTTAAAATGGCTATGAATATTCAGTTTCCTCCTCCTGGAATCATGAAGCTATCTAGCTTTTTAAAACAGGTACTGACAGGTATAACTTGCATGTTGATGTCTCCACCAATTTTTATTGTCAGATTAAAAAGCACATGCCTAGTCAGATGCACTTAGCCAAACACATAGCGTAACATTTTAGATCATAATGAACTTTAATGACTAAATTTGTTATAATGGTATTATAGGAAAAATTCTAGGAACCTTTTGCTCTTGTGTGGCTTCTAATACTTCTTTTGTCCTGGCAACTAGCTGGTCCTTATCTTTGATCTCTTGTTCCAAAACAGCAACTCGCATTTGCAATTGATTAACTTGCTTCTCCTTTTCATGGCATTCAGCATCTAAGGTGGTATTCTCTCGACGTAAGGATAGAACTTCTTGCTTCATTCTCTGGCATTCCTTATTAAAATGGATAAAGCATTCTAAAGTATTTTAAAGATTTAAGCTTGATTTAAAAAGTAAGTATATACTGCAACAATTGTTTAGATCACATAACTGTATTATATTCATCTATTATAATATGGAACAATTAGAAATTGTAAGTCATGAAAATCAGATCTTTAAATAGACACAAATTGGCAAGTGTTACATACATCTTCTGCACTTGATAATTTTGCTTTAAGTTCCCTGACTGTTGAATCGCCTTTGTATCTCCTTTCCGTTAAGTCTTTGTTAGCAAGTTCCAGCTCCTTCAGCCTGTTCTGCAGTTGCTGGACAGTTTTCTGATGCAAGTTTTCCATGTCTCTTTTCTGTTGATCATTCTGTTGCTGATAATGTGCTTGTGCCTATGAAAAATAGAAAGTGTTTTAATAATTCTTAAATTTTAAAAGGAATTGTTTGTTTTATACACTGTATTATTTACATACCTGCAGAGTTTTTTCCCTCTCATTTGACAATTCCTGAGTATGTTTACTGTTCAATGATGCTGTCTTGGAGGCCCATTCACTTCTTAAGTTATCTAGTTCTCTGCTCTTTTCTGACAAGTTCTAAAAGAAAAAAGCATAATCACTGGGCTTTCAAATAATGCTAGAATTTAACAATGTTAAATCTTAAAGGACCACACTCATGTCTTATCTATTTAAAAAAATATAGCAATATAAATATTGTTCTGTATGCCTTCACAATCCTATTAATCTAAGTTGTTTTCTTTAAAAAAGGATTGTAGTATATTAAGACATGAAGTTCCTCTAATTAATTAGGCTTTCACTTACTTAGGCTTATGATACAGTTAACTTGTTATTCCTTCAAGGTATAATAACAGTTCTCTAATTTTGCTATAACTATGCTATTCTGATACAATTGTATTTCTATAAAAGAAGTTCAGTAATACATATCCTATTAGCTTTATAGTTAGATACCCTTGATAAAACATAATTTATATAAACAGATGTTTTCTGTAAATTGGAGCATACTGAAGCTTTGCTCTTACCTGCTGTGTATAATTCAGCTGTCTTGTGAGGTTCTCCTCTGTTCTGCTAAGTTTTTCTTCCAATAATAACTTTTCTTCCTATAAACAATTGAAAGTTTCTCAGTCAATATATTTTCAGTCTACAAAATGATTAATTGCAAGTAGTACATTTTGGACAATTTTAGCACATCATTTGCAAATAAATTTATACTACAGGAGTTACACAGGCTGTTTGGTTCTTTTTCTAAATATTTTTAGAATATTCATTCTAAACCAGATAAGGGTGAAATCTCAATTTAGACTTCAGTAATAAAGGACCTTCGTTCAATGGATAAAATTTTCATATCGCTGCAGATGACATTTTATTTGATTTAATGACAGTCAAAAATAAGACATCCTTTACCTCTCAAATGGTCTATTAAACCAAGATTTAATTGTATTGCTATTCCTCAATTCTAAAAATATAAATGTTAAAGATAGGATATTACTGACCCTTAAATTCAATAGCATTTGCCATTTAACTTCATCTTTTTCTTCTTTTAATGACCAAAAATAATTATTGTCAACATCCATCCATTCATCCATCCCAGGGAGTAGGTATCTATCCCTGGGGGTGTGAGATGATTTTCCAAGGGGTGTGAAAACTTGGGTTTAGAAGTTTCAAAATTATAGTGTATATGTATAATTATATGCATATAATTATTTATTTTAAGAGGTGCGAGAATATATCAGAAGCATTCCTTGGGTTCGGGTTATAAAAAAAGTTGGGAACCCTTGATCTATACACACATATCCACATACACATACATGTATGTATGTTTGTATGTAACCGAAACTTTTGTTTTACCTTAATAGATTTGAGGCAGGATGCCAAAAATTTCTTGATTTCAGCATCATTTCCTGCTAAGAATTTTAGTGATAAATGGGTAAGATGTTTAAATGGATTTGTCTCAACCACATTTAGAAATGAAGGTGTGTGATCTAAACTAGATCCTGAAGAAACCAGCTGTAGCAAAAACCTAAAAAGAAAAAAAAATATCACACATAACAAAATACTTAAATACTTAAAATTACCCTCTCAAAATCATGTCTTCTCAAAAAAGGCAAAGCTACTTATAATCCCTAAGGAACAATGGGAAATCTTTGCTCATGAACATTTTTAGTGGCATGAAATCCCTTTCAGTGCACTGCTAAAACTCAACAGTGGTTTTTTTGTGATTTTGAGAATACAACTGTTGTCCTCAGGCCGCTACTTCAACCAGCTCCACCACTACCAATGAATGCCACCTCAAGCCCCATGCTATGACCAGTTGTCCCAGCATACCACAAACCCCCAGCTGCTGCCATCCCAACATCACAGGGTAAAGCTGCCCTTTGGTACAACCCCCCGCCCCCAGCTGTCATTTTTGGCTGCCCTGCATAGTGGCATTCCTCGGAGTCAGTGGCAGTGGCATCTGGGCTGAGGTAGAGGCTTGGGACCTTCAGCAGAAGGTCTTCACCCTATCTCTGCTGCTTTAAGCCTCTACTTCAGTCCTAGAGCAATTGGCAAAGCTCCTGCCACCAAGGAATACTGCCTCAATCTCCATACTATGGGCAGCCAACCTAACACCATGGTACAAAACCTCAACCACTGCCACAAAGCTACAGCTACTTAGCTACAGCCACCCCAGCTCTGCAGCATGAAGCCCCAGTGGTATCCACTTCCTCCACCCTGTGCTCTGCTGTCCTCAGCTGACTTTCACTGCCTTCTTCCTCCTACCAACAAGGTCTGCCAGCCTGGCCCTTTATGAGGCAGCTACAGCCTTGGGAATATTTTGCAAGGCCTCAGAAAGGAGGTGTGCAGTTTCAGGAACAAGGCCATGTGCAGCCAGCAGCTGCCTTGTGAAGAACCAGGCCAGGTGCAACTTATCCACAGTGGGAGCAAGATGTCGAAAGTCAGCTGTGGATGGCAGGGAAGTGGAATGCCGGGCAGAGTGCAAAGTGGTAAAATGCAGGATAGCCAAAGGACAGAGTGGGGGGGGGGATAGGCAGATGGGGGNGATAGCCAAAGGACAGAGTGGGGGGGGGGATAGGCAGATGGGGGGAAGTTGAAACACACCCTGTAATAGTAAATGCCAAGTGCCTAAATTCTGACCATGTGACTACAGGAGGCTACAAATAGTTGTAACTTTCAGGACCAGATGTAACTATATGATATGCCATCATAATCTGAACAGTTGCTGAATGAACTGTTAACTGAGGACTACCTGTAAGATAAGAGATATTACTTCTGGTTGTGTTTTCTGCCTGAACTACCTCATAGTGCGAATACCCAGCCCCTAAAAAAGTAATAAATAAAGGCAGCTCTGAGACATCAAAAGGTTTTGGAAGTAAACAAATACAAATGATCCTATTGTCTCCTTTTTTAATTTTAGTTTTATTTTCTTGAACTTGATATTTTACATAAATGATAGATTGATTTACAAATGCTATTTATATTCATTGATTTGAAAATGATATAAAGTACATACAATTTATGTATTACAAACCTTGGAATTTCTTTATCTTGTTCTTGGATACAGTGCTGAAGAAGATCTATAAATCTCTGAGGAAAAGCAGAAAAATCTACCAGAAGACTTTGCTGGAGTTTTAAACTACATAGAAAAGAAGAAATAATTAAATACACTTATCAATGTAATGTATGCTAAAAGCAGTTAATTTTCAAGACATTTCTTTCCAAAGCTAAGAATTCTAAAGTGTTTGCCCTGAAAAAAAATACAAAATAATTTCCTTATGACCTTTTGGAATGCTCCCACAATTTACCTGTCACTTCAATTAATCACTTATTACTGCAGTAAACTAATTTCCCTTTCTAGCATTATTTATTCTTTAGCCCAGTAGTTTTCATGTGGCTCCTACAACATGATTCTGAAATAAGGATGCCTCTCCTCAAAATGTTGAAAGTCTAAATCACTGTTTGTCAATGAAACTTGGCAACATTTAAGTTGAATGGACCAATTCCCAGAATTCCCCAGTTACTATGGTGGGAAAATTTTGGAAATTGAAATCCATACATTTTAAAATTAACGAGCTGAAAAATATTTGTCCAAATAGATCCATGGTCTAAAGTTAGTATTCATAATTCATGCAAAAAGAGAACAAAATTAAACATACCAAACATCAATGACAATTTCCATATAAGTACTGAGTTACATGCTTTACATCATCCTAACAATATAGAGATTAATTTGGTTACTTTTGTAGCAAAACTATTACACCAATAATTTTTATTACAAATGCTAGAGAGTGTATTTACAATGTAAATCTATAAAAATCAAAAGAAAACCTACCTCTGAAAATCTTCCTCAGAAATAACAAGATTATACAGGAAAAAGGGATCTGAATCTTCAGTTAGCCGAACAACTAAATCCTGAAGGGAATATGAATTTCAAAAATTAAATGTATTTCTCTAGAATAATTATTTCTATAGTACCAAAAACATACGATTCATAAAATGCTGAAAGCTTCCATACAACATACCACAAAACATTAGCAGAAGTATGAAGTCTGAGAGCAATCCTTACTCCTAAATATTTTTTTAAAAAAGTTTGACAATTTATCCAAATTGTCTTTAAAGTGAAGGTAAAGTGATGGAGGCCTCCTATCTAATCCATCAACTTCTTTTTCAAGGTCCAGACCATTTTTCTTGGTCTTTTCTATTCTACAGCTGAAAATAGGCTTATCAATACTGTAACTTTGATCCTTGTCAACAAATAACATGCTATGTTTAAAAGTTCAAATTTTAATTGAATTGTTTTAATAAAATTTATGGTAGGATACAGATATAGAATGAGGTTTGGGAACTTTTGATCCAGATTCCACTCTTTTTCCAACTGTTAAAAAAGCCCCTTTTGAGATACCATGTTTTGGGAGTGGAAGTTATACTAGAGTGTCATTGTGAAAAGCAAGTGAAAAGAGGCATGGCCTAGGACTGGCAGAGCAAGCAAAAACATTAATGATCTTCAGGGTGCTGTTTGAAAGAGACAAAGACCTCCACAAGATCCCGGAAAAGAGCAGTGCAGGAAATGTAAATGCCAAGAAACAATTTGACATCAGAACCCTTGAAGAGGACTAGCACTGGAAGGAGATGGTTAAATGGCATTAGCAGCCTTGAGAGCCACACCAGTAGTGGAGCCTGAAAAAGGCTAGCTGCAACATCGGTCAATCAACCATATTCACCTTATTGAAACTGGAAGTTCCTGCAGCAAAGCTATAGCTTTGCTATAGCTAATGTCAATAAAGGAGAATATTTGTAGCTCAGGGTTGAAATGAGGGGTCCTTGGTGTTCTCTGAGCTTGATTGTTTTGTTGCATCTGATGATATTATCTGGCTTGGGTAATGAAACTTCTGCAAGAAAACAACCAAGTTCAGTGTAGCTAGTTTTCCAGTAAAAGATCCAGCAAGGGTCAAAAATAGTAGTGTACTAAGGACATCACAGAGTCTAGGTTAAAACATTTACTGTTTGGAAAGGAGGAGAGAGAGTTGGCTGAGATTTTTTTTAATGTGCACCTTTGAATCAGTGTTCACTCCTGGCAACTGCCTGGACAAGTTCCTGCAATTTTCTTGGCAAGATTTCAGAAGTAGTTTGCAGGAAACAAGAGATATAGATATAGCAGAACAAACAAATGTTCAAACAGAAATAAAACACAGATTTAATTATAAGAAATAAGACATAGATACAGAAACATAGGAATAAGATATCTAGAAATCTAAGATATATAAGCATAATAATTAAAATAAGTAAAACACACACTTCCATAGGAAATATTTTTGTGTAATAAAACCTCCTCTGTAATAAAGGGAAATTAAATTCAACTTTGTGATCTGTACTGTTCCTCAAAATAATCAATGGTTATGGGAGTGCAAGCAACAAATACTTTTTCTAATCACCTAAGGAAACCATAGAGAAAATTTACATGGTAGTTACATGAATTCTTTGAAGAATCCTTCGAAGACTGAAAGACTGAAACTTTATCAGTCTGTGAAACAAATTACACGAAAGCAGTCTGAGGTGTTCCAAAGGGGAGGGTATAACCCCCAAAACAGGCTTTGTTCATCCAGGGTACCATAACTTGAACATCTTGAATTTTTTCTTAGAATAGCATGATCCAGGAGATTTCAGCAATAATAGGAGATTGGAGGCTAAAACATATGAAGAACGGTTGCAGGAATTGGGTATCTGTCGTTTAATGAAAAGAAGGATTAGAGATGACATGATCGCAATGTTCTAATATCTTTGTGGACTGAAAAGGGGTCAATCTATTCTCCAAAGCACCTGAAGATAGGACAAGAAGCAATAAATAGAAACTAATCAAGGAGAACTAACCTAGAACTAAGGAGTAATTTCCTGACAGAGCAATTAAATCAGTTGAACGACTTGCCTCCAGAAATTGAAGATGCTTCAATACTAAAGGTTTTTAAGAAGAGATTGGACAACCATTTGTTTGAAATGGTATAGGCTCTCCTGATTGATCAGGGAGTTTGACTAAAAGCCCTCCAAGTTCCCTTCCAACTCCATTATTCTGTTATAATATTCCAGAGTTTTCTGGAGTGTTCTTTTCACAATTCAACATATTTTGCATATTTTTATTAGATAAGAAAAGAAACATAGCTTTTCTTAGCAGACAATTACAAACTATAAAACTACTAAATATATGGGAAGGGAATACATATGAAAAATTAGTCATGATGTAGAGGAGGCCAGATGAAAGGATGGGAGGACAAATTAACATGGAAATCTATGCAAGAGTATTGAATGAAGGGTAGAAAAGAGACTGAATGAATACAATGTTATTTGGAAATATATTGATTAGGCTAGCCCCACTTTGGTTTCAACTTTGCCAATTGTACAGTTATCATGGAATATTACTTCCAGGTTTATAAGTTCCTTCCTCTGTTCTTTAGTGATATTATTCTTCACAATATTTATTCTGATAAATAATCAATAAAGTCTATTGTTCATGAAGGCATATGCTTGGCTAGAGTTAGCAAATAAAATTTTAAGCAGGATCATTTATTGTAACAACTGAAAACAAAAGCACAATAAAGGAAATACAAACCTTTCTATGAATGGGATTTGTTGTTGATTGCATTTCAACACTCACTCGGACTTTTATTCGTCTGCAAAATACATGAAAGTGCATTCAATATATTGATATAAGTAACAGCAATTTATTATTCAATTGATAAATGAAATGTTGTATTTTAATTCAAGTAAAGGTGATCGATAAAGAGAGTTTGCACAAAATTATATCTATTGTAAAGTCAATATACCATAAATGTCATAAAGACAATCTTTCCTGCTAGCTTTCCGGAAAGCCCTTAAAATGTGGCTCTGCAGGATGCCTGCATTGTTTAGATTATTATAATCACCTGCAGTTTTGTTTTTTATGTTTATTTCTAATTTTTTTATTATTATTCTATCAGTTTTACTAATTGTTATATTATTTTTATTGCTGTTGGTTCAACATATTTTGTGTATTTTTACTAGATAAGAAAAAAAAATGATTCACCTAGAATCATTCAATAAAATGGATAGCTGTATAATTCATTAAATAATCAGTTATGATCCTAAATAATCAGTTGTGATCCTAAATATCACTATATTAATCACCACTCATACAATTTTTATTAATGCAGCTTAATAACTAGACATTACTTTCCATGAATATTCAGACAAATATTATGACATGAAAATACGACTATTAATGTACAAGGAAGACAAACTTTAAAGAACCAACAGATTTGCAAGAAGTGGGGAAATAATTTTTTCCTCAGAGAAAAAAACCAAAAGTCCAATTGAGAGTTGAGTACAGAGAATTAGGGTCAGAATATTCCAAGCAACTATCTTGCACCTTTTACCATGGTTTCCAAGGGGCTGTAGTTAGTTCTGAATAGAATATGTAAGAAGATTGCACAGTCCTACACAATCTGAAATTACAATTTATAATATTAAATTCCCCCCAAATTCAAAGTGGGGATGTCTGGATTTACCAGTTTTAATTGACATTAATTTTATGAAAAGGTACCAGTAGGAAAAATTATTTATTCATGACAAATAATCAGAGCCCTCCAAAGATAAGTATATAGTACATACAGCATCAGCTGAGAACTACATTTTCCAAACTATTTGTGAACACTTTATGATGATTCTCTTCCTTTCTCCAGGATTGCAGGATTCTACTCTCTCTTTTCTTTTCAATTACTGAATAGGGTCATCTGCCAGTTAGGGATATGGCATCCTCGGTTTGTTGATAATACCCAATAGTAATATTTTGACTCCAGAGCAACCAAGTAAGTCTGTCAAGTTTCTATCCTAGTGCCTGGAGGCGATATAGGTTTGGATGGAGAGAAACTGCTTCCGATTTAATCCTATGAAGATTGAGTAGCTGTGGATATTTGTTTGTCCAGAATAGATCTGGGAATTTTCCACCTTTGACCTTAAAAGGGTACACCCCTTCCCACTTCAAGGGTGATAAATAATCTGGATTTTTTGTTGGACTTGCAGCTCCTGCTTCAAGAGCAGGTGTCTGTTGCATCCAGCTGGTACTCCAGTTGCACTCTTTCCTATATCCGGGGGCTACTCTTCGGTCAGTCACTCATACTCTCATCATCTCACAGCTTGACTACTAAATTATTCTACATGGGGCTGCCCTCAAAGACCATCCAGAATTTTCAAGTGGTCCAGAATATATCAGTAGTTGCCAGTTTACTTCTAGGTGTGATTCAAGGGACTACCCTTGTTACCTGTAAAGCCCTATAATGCCTAATTACCTCAGGAATCACTTGACTCCAGAAGTGGTCCTGAGAGATGACATAGTTCAATCAAAGGAACCCAGAATGTGCCAACCCTGCAGGATTGTTGTTCTCCCTGAAAGTCAGATGGTTCTGGTTCTTCATCCAAGTTTTCGGCAAGAGACATCGAGTTCCTTTTTGTCATTGTGCCTGCTAACTTTTTAAAATTTTGTATGTTTTACTATCATTTTGCTTTGATTTTTGAGAGCTGCACAGTCGTTGAGACTTAGGCAGCATATAAGTTCAATAAATTATTATTAATTGATAATATCTCAGATTCCAAAAGTTATTCCCAGAACTGCACTAAAATTATGGGAAAGTACCATTTATTATTCTTTAAACACTATAAAGGAAAGCTTTCTAAATTAAAGTTACCAGATCTGGGCTGCAAAAATCCAGACAACCACAGATGACAGCAATAAAATCTCTACAGGTGGTCTGGATTTTTGCAACTCAAATCCAGTGGCTCTAACTAAGCAATCTACGCTAAGAAATGAGGAGCAGATATTAAAGAATCTCCCCGCCACCACTTTTCCCCCCTGACATCCTTCCAAAAGCTTAATAACTAACCAAGAGACAGATATTGATAGATGACAATTGACTCTTAAAGAGTCCCTCTGCTCAGTATCTGACTGTCATTTTAACTATTAAAAACTTGGAAGCTCCACCATGAGGCCAAGATGTGGTTAAAAATACCTGAAAAGATCTAGCTGCTGTTTAGAGACATATATGTAGCCGTTAATACATTATGAAACATTAGCATTAATCATAGGCAACTGGAGCGTTGAGTTAGAAAAGAATAAGCCACTGTATCCATCAACTTTACACAGTTGAAGAGAACAATGTGTACATTTCCAGAATCGCTTCTCACCTATTGACCCCAGCAAAAACCACGCTATACACACCCCTCAAGCTTGCAACAGTTGTTTAAAAAGCCCATCGATCACTCCCAGCGGCCGCAGCCTGAGAGAAAACCTGCGAGGCTTTTCATTCATGACCGTTGTGGTTGGGTTTTGTTTTTTTTCCCCTCCCCAGAATTGTGATGGGTTTATGTAGAAGCGCTTACGTTCAAAAAAACTTTCTGTCGCTTTTGTTTTGAAAGGTTTGGGGCAAGAAAATAAAAATAAAATGGGGTGGGGGTGAGGGGAATGAAAGAAACGGAGGCCGCTCCAGACGAGGAGTTCCGCCCCGCTTTCGCTGGGTTGGTCGGAGAAAAGCCAACCGTCCGAGTCCAGGTCTGAAGTACGGGGGGGGGGGGGACACTCCCAAGGCAGGGAAAAAAGAGATTCTTCCCCCCCCCCTTCCGCCATCCCCCTCAGTCTTTAGCCGACTGCGAAGACCCCCAGACCTCAGTTCACCCGCGGGAAGAAAAGCCTCGCCGCCGCCTCACCTCTCCTCGCAGCCCTGGCATTTCACCTGCACGGGCACCAACTGGCTGAAGAGGCTCTCCGACGCCATCTTGCGCTTTGAGTTTGGCGCCCTGCTCCCGCGAGGGGCGGGGGACAGAGGGGAAGCCAGGAAAGAGCGAGGCAGGAAGGGCGGGGTAGAAGCCACGCGCTGCCCGGGGGGGGGGAGGGAGGAGGAGGAGGAGGAGGAGCCGAAGGAGAAAGAGGGAGGAACCCCCGACACCTGTAAGCAAGATGGCGGGTCCTCCCGTCGAGGTGGCATCTCTTCTTCGGCCAGGGCGATGCGCCTACTTCGTGGAGCGGAAGAAGCGCTTTTGCAAGATGGTCCCGGCCCAGGGCAGGCACTTCTGTGGCGAGCACAGCGCTGAAGAGGTAGGAGGGGAAGAGCTAGGCAAGCCCGCTGGACTGAACGAGCCGTTTCGCTTGTAAACATAAGGCTCCGCTGCGTTTTGTTTCGAGGAGCTTCCAGTTTATTTTTTCTGACACAGGCAGAGGGAGGAAGGAAAGCAGCTCACTTAGATCGTCGGAATTTTATATATGTACAATGTACACGCGTACGCACACACACACACACACACAGGCAAACGCGTGCACACACACAGGCAAACACGCACGCACACAACCACAAAATGTCATTAGGTTTTCTGGTTCATCCCGTTTCATCTCATACTACCCATCCTGGTGTAAAAGTTCCGTTTGCATCCAGTACTGGAAATTGTGGTGATGGTTGTGAATGTGATTACAAGTAGTCCTCTGCTTACGACCACCCTCGAGCCCCAGATTTAGGTTGCTGAGTGAGAAAATTTGTTAAGTGAGTCTTCTTGCCCCATTTTATGACTTTTCTTGCCGCATTTAAGGAAGTGACTCACCGCTGTTGTTAAATTAGGCACACAGGTTGTTAAGTGAATCGGGCTTCCCCATTGACTTTGCTGGTCAGAAGAAAGTTGCAAAATGTCATCAGATCAAATATTTCATTGTCCATGCACAACATGTGTACAATGAAATTGAAAATTGAACCAGGTGACCCTGGGATACTGCAACTATCATAAAAATATAAACCAGTTGTTGAGCATCGGAATATAAATCACGTGACCGTGAGGATGCTGCAACAACCATAAGTGTGAAAAATGGTCATAGGTCACTTTTTTCAATATCGTTGTAACTTCAGTCATTTAACAATTACTAAATGAACTGTTGCAAGTTCAGTCACTAAACAATTACGAAATGAACTGTTGCAAGTCAAGGACTATCTGTACATATTACGGCAAATTATGCAGGGTTGGGGAAACTGGCTTAATTTCCCTAGCATGCACGGGGAAAATGTTGCCATCAAACCAGAAAATGAGTACAAGTAGAAATGGGCAGTGGCAGAATACAAACAGCTTTTTAAAAAAACACAAGTGTGTTTTTTTTTAAATTTCAAAGTAGGTTTCTCTTTCACACCGCCCTTGGATATAAGGTACTTTTTGAGGCAACGTTTTGTTGATTCCAATGTAAATCATTATATTTGGGGTTTTTTTCCTATTCCATTATGTTACATCTATGTCATTTGGGACTCACTTATATTTGGGGTGGAGGGGTGTGTGGAGCTGAAAAAGGGTATGATTTTAAGATTTAGTAAATTGTTTTTTTTTTAACTAGGAAGAACATAAAAGGAAAAGAATCCTTTGTCCTTTGGATCCAAAACAGTAAGCAAGAGTAGTTTGTGTGATATTTTTGTAAAAAGAACAATGAATAGCATTGCTAGTTTGTTTATTTTTAATTTTAGCACTGTATATGAAGACCAGCTACAAAAACATTTGAAAAAGTGTAATTCAAGAGAGAAGCCAAAGCCTGTAAGTGTCATTGAAACTACTTGAAGTAAAATTAAGGCGGACTTTCTACAGGTATACTTGCAAAACTGCCTTGTGCAATGATACTTCATTCAATTAATATCCTGATGAAAGTAGATGGAAGCATCACAGAACCACCAATAAATATATTGCAGTGTTTGTACTGTAGGGCTTTATTGTATCAGTGTTCTACTTTCTCATACTTAACTGATTTCAGAGATAAGAAAGACTTGAAAGTTTGTGAAGAAACATGAGAAGGTTGCATATAGAAGGCAGTTTATCTGAATCCTGTATAGAATTCTGTGAATTTAGCCAGACAATTGCATAATGGAAACATGATCTGGAAGCACCTAGAATCTGTGTGCGTCGTGAATGGGTCTTGGATATTATAGCAGAGCAAAAGTTGTTTATAGAGGCTTTAGGCTGCCCGAAAGCCAAGAATCTCAAAGTATAAGACAAATCTTTTCAATAGGTGGCAGTAAAAGTAACTTTCTAAGATTTTACAAGAATGTAGTTGAAAGTGAAACAAGAAATAAAGTAGAAAATATTTTTGACTAAACATTTTGTTTAATCAAAACTTATACAAATATATAAAATTGCATTCATAAGTTTATTACATGTCTTATTGTTCTAATAAAAAATTAGTTCTTGGTTCACCTATCCGTTACACTTGTCTAAATATTACTAAATAATATTTATGATTGTCTTTGTGCTGTAGGTACAATCAAATTTAAATTTTGTTTTTTTCTTAAACTGTTTAATTATTAATGTGTGTAAATACTGGAAAAGAGAGTTATAATTAGTCTAACATTTTTTCCATATTTTATTTAGGTCTACTTTGCTAAAGATATTAATGCGGGACTGAAAAATGAAACAGAACTGCCTGAAGAACAGGTGAATAAATGCCTTAGACATATTTTGAATTGCTATAAGAGAGAAACTCTGCTTTTAAAAAATCTAAATAATTATTTTTATTTGTTCATTTATTTATTAAATTTATATGCTGCCTATCTCTATAGCTGCTTGATATTGTGATTAAAGCGTTGGCTTAGAAACCGGGAGACTGAGTTCTAGTCCTCCCTTATGCATGAAAACTGGCTAGGCCATTTTCTTAGCTCAACCCACTCACAAAATTGTGTGAAAATTTGATGCAGGAATATTAGGTATGTTTACTGCATTGGTTTGACCAGTAAGATGTGTAGACAGATGAAATTAAAATATAATAATAATATATTTAGTGAGAAGAACAACAATGCTGCTTTATAGAAGGCCATTGTTTGTTGCAGAATTATAGTAGCACAATTTGGTCTTTGCAATTAATTGTATCTAATGCTATTTGAGCAGCAGGAAGAAAAATCTTGGTGATGGAATGGACAGAAGCATTTATTTTGCTGTGATGTCCAAGTGTTCTTCCCCATAGTGGCTCATCAAGCACCGGCAGAAAAATATGCTAGCTTTAAAAAATGCTGACTGCACTGTACCTACTTTTTATATAGATGCATATAGTATTTGAATACAAATGTTGTGTAGCATGCTAAATATTCAGAATTCAAACATGATATCAAGAGTTCTAAAAAAAGAGAACACGATATAGGATACAAACATCTGTCCCCCAATAATCTGAAGGCTTGAGATGATTACCCTTATTGGCACTGAGTGATTAAAAACAAAACAAAAAGATTTTCCATTCCTGTGATTTGTATTGTTTTCTGGCCCTTCATCTAAATATATTTTCTAGTCAAGGTGATATTGGATATTGTTTCGATCAGAATAGAGGTATTACGTTTTTTCGCTCTTATTTTTGCTTTGTATAGATGGGTTTCTATAAACAAAGTAAGAAATATTCTGTGTCCATTCCAGCAGGCACCAATTTCTGCACTTTCTAAACAAGAACTAGATAACTTAATTAGGAAGCTTATAAAAGCAAGTAACAGTAAGTATTTTATTTTTATGTGGATAATTACACAATGTAAATGATGGAATAATTTAAAATAACTGCTTTGTAATTTTATGGTTTTTGATGTGTATGAGAATTACATTGTAAAGTTGTTTACATTTAAAATATTTGCAGAGTTGGCTATTAGTTTTCTCATACAATAGCAACAACAAACATTTGAAAGAAAAATTACATTGTTAATTCAGTTCAAACCCAAATACGAAATTCTACATTCTGTTCTCAGCTATAAATTATGAACTTAAGGACCAAATTCTTTCTCATCAAGCCTTACAAGAAGCCTTAAATGATCCCCACAATGGAGATGCAGCTTTTAAACATCTGAAGCAACAGGTACCTGTCTTGTAAATAATAATATATTTGGAAAAAAAATTTTTCTAAAAAAATTGCTTCCTGGTGAGTGAACAACTTATTGTTCCCTTTAAAACACTGAAGATTTTATACATAGTTTTTATTCTCAGTTTAATCCACAACCCTAGATTTTCCTAAAATTTCATAAGAATATTGAGGGATCTGATTTGTTATGTATACTGTAACATCATTCAGAAGGGTTTTCTTGTTCTAGGTTTTGCATAAAGGAAATTTATTTTTGTAGTAAATATTAAAAATAAATGTTAGCATGAGAGAATTAGTTTTCTAGATCTACTGAAAATAATATAATCTGAATTTAGAATCATAAGTCATTCAAACTCTAAGGAAGATAGCATGGGACTAAATCACAATGGCCATGCATATTGAAAGAATTACAAATATACATATACATATACATATACATATACATATACATATACATATATATATATAT
>BHFT01032857.1:0-13199 GCA_004320025.1 Laticauda laticaudata | reverse complement strand
GGGGCTTGAGCAGCAGGGCCTTTAGCAGCAGGGCTTTGAGGGCCTTGGGGCTGGTCCACCACAGCAGCAGCAGCAGCTTCAGAGTCAGTGCCAGGATGTGGGATGCTGGTTCTGTCCTTCTTGCCAGGGCTGGAACAAATAGGCACGGGCTTCCTCTTTTTCCATGACTGATGAACCATGGTGTTCCTGCTGGATGTATGTGGCAGCAAGTCTTTCCCCTGAATGCTGACTGCATGCGTGCTACATCCTTTTATATCTGCAGAGCTGATGCAGTTCATACTCCCCACATGTGCAGTGATTGCTTTGCATCCGATATACATCTGCGCAGCATCTGCTTTGTTTCCTATAGGCGTCCGTGATGAATCCGCTTCATCCGCTATGCATCTGCCCCTTCTGCTATGCGTCCGCTTTGCAATTGTCCCCCGGAACCCCTTTGGAGGTGTCATCTGCTTCCATCCGCTTTCATCCACTAGGCTTCCTATGAACATCCGCTTAATATCCCCATTACATACTACCCACGTCTGTTCTTTTCTGTTCTTTTCCATTCTGTTTATGCAAATTTTCGCCACTTTTTGGAGTGGGTGACAACGGATGGAACCACCCCCGAAATTTTGCTCATCTGCTGTGTACTTTATGCTTACGTTTTGCGTCTGTCGGCCAGTGGGACCTAGCCTTAAAGATCAGGTGCTGTGGCTTTTAGGAAGAGGAAGAGCTGCTATCAAAACAACAATTGGGTAAACTGAGCTGGAGCTCAGTCCAAAAATGTAATATGAGTGAATGTCTTAGATAGGTCCCTCCCTAGTTTGCATGAAAATAAAGGGAGAGAGAGAAAAACAGAGAGGGAAGCTCATTTAGATTTGAAAGATTATAAACCCAGAAGTACCTCAGTGCTCCTGACATGGCTGCAATAACTATTGCTCTTTAATAAAATACAATAAAATAGCACAAATCTATATGACATTGGTTAACTAGTCTGGTCTTCTTTGAAGAACTGACAACACAGCACTAATGATTTGATGGGCGAGCCTCAATCTCAGTTTTAGTGGTGGGATTCAAAATTTTTTACTCACAGTTTTGTGGGCATGGTTTGGTGGGCGTTGCAGGGGAAGGATACTGTAAAATCTCCAGTCAGAGGTGGTATTTGCTGGTTCTCCGAACTTCTCAAAGTTTTTGCTATTAGTTCTCCAGAATGGTCAGAACCTGCTGAATACCACCTCTGCCCAGTTTGTGTCATACTACAGATGGGGCCAGGTAGTTTCCATGAATCTAAAAGGACATTCTTGGTAGATATATACCTATAGGGATGAAAACAACATATCTCTGTGAGGAAGAGAGGTGGGAAGGTAAAATTGCTGTCTGTGCTTGGGAAAAGCAGTACTGAAAAAGCAGCTGTAATCAGGGGTGGGCTTCAAAAATTTTCACAATGGGTTCTCTGCCTGGTTGCTGGGTGGGCATGGCCATGGTGGGCAAGGCCTAGTCAGCCTCCTGTACCACGGCGGTGGGGGGGAGATGTGTTTTTGCCCTCCCTGGGCTCCAGAGGCTTTCTTGAGCTCCAGGAGGGCAAAAACAGCCTCCCTGGGCTCCGGAGGCTCTCTGGAAGCTGGAAACAAGACCATTTCCAGCCTTCCTAAACTTCTAGGAGGCCTGTTTTTTGCCCTCCCCAAGCTTCTGCATGAGCCCTTCACTTACCTGCATCCAAAACAGGCTGCATGGGAACTCCTGGGAGGGGGTGGGGTGGAGTGGATGGGGCCATCCAGGAGTAGGATTTAGGGGTTCTCCAAACCATGCAGAAACTTTTGCAGAACTCCTGCAAAACCCCAGCAGCTCATCCCTGGCTGCAACTCGGCAAGACTGCTTTCTATCCTCACTTCCCCAAGTTTTTGCTCAAAAACAAAGGGACATCAAAGTTTACAAACTTAGAAATCTGAGAGCAGGTGGACTCATTCATTCTCTCCCCCACTCCCAGTTTGTTGAGAGACATGGACAAACTGGCACAAGACCTACAAGGTGGGCAGGGAAGGCAATGCAGGAGAAAAGGAGATAAAGAGATGACAGCAAATAAACAAGGAAATGTCCGAACAATTTCAGCTATCTCAGACAAGCAAGACATCCAGAGCCACAAGCTACATCAAGCAATCCATCTTGATGCAGTTTTCTGCCTAGAGTTGGTTTGGGAGCTCAGATGGAGTGCTTGAGAGCAATGGTACCTTAAAAAAGAGCTTGAAGTTTGTCCTGGTGTTCTGCAGCAATCTGAAAACCATATGGAGGCAGCACCCAACCCCAAACAATCCAAGAACTGTTGGGGGTGTGGGTGTGGATGGGAGAAGACCAGAGGTGGTATTCAGCAGGTTCTGACCAGTTCTGGAGAACCAGTAGCGGACATTTTGAGTAGTTTGGAGAACCAGCAAAAACCACCTCTGATTGGCCCATCTATTCTCTGCCTCCCGAGTCCCAGCTGATTGGTTGGATCTTCTTTTGTTGCCCTGCACAGGAGAACAGAGCTGGAAAGCAGGTTAGTGGGGTGTGGAGGGAATGGGGATTTTGCAGTAACCTTCCCCTGCCATGCCCACCAAGCCATGCCCACAGAACCAGTAGTAAAAAAATTTGAATAATTCACCAATGATTCACCACTGGACAAGACAAAAGCTATTTCCCACTTTATAAAAGTTTAAGACTGTTACCTTTTGTAAGACTTATTTACATGACTACATCTACTTGTAAAATCTAGAAGGGTAGAGTGAATTCAGGGCCACAACCTATTGTTGAGGAAGGGTTATAAAACATTTTGTACAGTTCTCTTCCATACTATGGTGTGTCTAGTCCTTTAAACAATCAAAAAACCCTCACAATCTCCACCTCACATTACTGCTTGTGTACCAAAATTCCATGGGTCTATCAAGCTCTGGAACAGGTGATTTGCCTCTGATAGTCTTCATCTTCAACTTCTCTTTGCCCTTCATCAGCATTACATGGCCTGGGTTGGCATGCAACAAATTGGGTAAACTTGAGAAAATATTTTTTTTCCAGAATGGGCAAGCTAAGAGTCTTCACTGGTGGATGAATAAAAGCTGCAACCAATATTTTTAAAAGAAATCCACGGGCACCAAAACATGAAAGTACTGCAGTACATGATTGCAAATGAGGCAAAGGAAAGGAAGCCTTTGAAAATCAAAGTAGAGCTCTCTTTAAGTCATCACATAAAAGGACTTATTCACTTTCCTCTTGGATTCCATACACACACACACACACACTTTTTTTTTTACAGTGAAGAACAGCATCAGACAGACAAGTCAAGTTTACAGATTTTGAAAAACCGTTTGAAGTTCAGCCACTGAAAATCAACCTTTGCCCTTCTTGCTGGCCCTGAGGCAACAGAAATGTTCTCCACAGGGCGCCTCTCTATACTGAGATTGTATCCTGATATTGTGTACTCTTCCTACTATCCTGGGGCAGTGTTCAACAAAGCTTCTTTGAATCCCAAAGCAAGAAATGTTCTTGTAAGGAGGAAAGCAGGTAGGCTACATTTGTACATGAATCATTGAAGTGTGCAACAACTATTTAACGATGATAAAAATAATATCATAGGCCACTGCTGAGCCAATTGGGGAGTAGAACCTTGGGGATGAAATATGTGAACCATACTAATTTAATATTTAGCATGTTTTCTTGGTAATTGGACTATTCCTTGAAATGTATCAATCAAAAACCAAGAGTTCTGCATTCTCTGTTTCTCTCTCTCTTTCTCTTTGTTTTTTTTTCTCTCTCTCTTTCTCTCTCTCGCTTTTTCTCTCTTGTGCTCTCTTTCTCTCTCTGTCTCTCTCTCCCCACTCCTCTTAATGAAACCACTCTTTGAAATAATCTGACAGCATGGGATAGAATATCATCCATATGCTGGTGATAGTCAATGATACATATCTATCTCTGGCCATCAAAATGAAGCTGTTGATGCTGTCCCAGTGTCTGAAGACTGTGGCTGAATCCTGCAAAATTGGACAGCCTGTGGGTTTTAGATCTCAAATCTAGGAAATGTGTTCCCATTGTTGGCTCTGGGTAGGGTTCAATTGGCCCATTCAGATTCAATACACCACCTGGGATGGGATGGGTGCTCTTCCTGGCCTCACAGTTCCTCCTCAAAGAGCAAGGATGCCATAGTCCAGGATTTTTTTCTGAAGAAGTTGCTCCAGCTGAACCTGTGGAATGTCAACCTCAGGGGATTCTAAACCAGGAGTCACTCGTTGCTGATCAAACACAGGAACCATTGGAACAGTTAAGGCAGTCATATAATGACATATGAACTCCAAACCTTTATTACTGAAGAAGTGGTGGTATTCTACTGTTTTGGCCCAGTTTGGTTGAACCAGTAGTTCCGAAGATCATCTGTGAGCAAATCAGTTTGCTCTGACAATCAGCTGCTGGGCCCTTCCACCCAGCTCTATACTGATCTTTATATCCTGCTTTTGAAGCTCAGCTGCTTCGTGTGGCACAGCAGATTGCCGTATGTCAGCTGTTGAAGACAAAGGGAGAGTGCAGGATTTCAGGAGAAAGTCCATATCAAACCCTCTGCATGCACAGTGTGTGTGCGTGCTTAAAGCACACCCACCAAGCCACACCTACAGAACTGGTGGTAAAAAAAGT
Source organism: Laticauda laticaudata (assembly GCA_004320025.1). Taxonomy (NCBI): domain Eukaryota; kingdom Metazoa; phylum Chordata; class Lepidosauria; order Squamata; family Elapidae; genus Laticauda; species Laticauda laticaudata. Next base: position 8,564 of record BHFT01032857.1, on the reverse strand, counting down.
TAAATCCCACCATTGACTTGAAGGGGAGAGCAAATAGCAGAGCAAAGATGCCCAACGAAAATTTTTGTCAAGCAGGGAAGTAATTTGATTAAAGACACCTGGTTACAATCTGATATGAGAAGCAGCCCTGACTTGTGTTATTCTGTTGGAACCAGTTGTGTGCTCTAATGTGTCAATCCTTGAATCTTGCTCATGAAACTCCGAACTTGGACTGGCTGATGAATCTGACTTGGCTGCCTAGATTTCAGACTGGACTTTGACTGCTTTTCTGAGCTGATTACTTTCCTGTTGAAAGCAAAACCATTCAGGGAAACTTCTTTTCCATAGGACTTTGTTGAATTACATTCTTTTCCTTATCTGCTGTTACCTGTTCAGTCTTGAGCCAGTTGTTTTTCTCACCTAGCAACTGTGTGTTTGAGATGTGAAACAGGGCAAGGTGATGATGTATGGAATTATGTACCAATTGCACCTGAACCTGGACCAGGAGGCCTTGTTTTTAATCATTCAGGCCTTAGCCATCTCCTAATTTGTTAATTGTAATATGCTCCAAGACAGTTACCCTTGAAAAATCATTCAAATGCTTCAGTTGGTCCAGAATGGCGCAGCACAAATAGATATGTGTACTGCTCATTACACCCCTGTGATACTGCTATTGTCAAAGCCTCACTAGGTTTCCAGGTACAATTCAAGATGCTGATTATCATTTTTAAAGCCTTACATTGGGACTCCTTACTCCCAAGAACATCTGCTCACCACATACACTCCTATACAGCTGGCATGCTTCAGATTCTCTAGTTTACAAATTGCCATCTTATGTGACACACAAGAAGTGTGCCTTTTCAGTGACTGCACTTGTTCTCTGGAATAATCTCTCTCCCACCCACAAGATATAATATGCCACAATTCAGCTCAGCTTTAGAATAGTCATTAAGACCTGACATTTCCCCCAGATGTAAGTAAAGTCTGTGTTTGGTCGTTTGAATTGTGATCTTTGCTTCACCCTTTTAAATACTGGGTTATTTTTAATGACACTTGGTTACTTTTTTTCTGAATTCTTTATTTTTGTTGCATGCCATCCAGAGTTGTTTGAGTTGAGCAGTGTTATAAATGCTTGAACTAAACAAACTTCTCCATCAAAAAACAACAACAACATATTTTGCTTCTTTCCTTCAGATCTGCTTTAAAAACCAGTCACCAGTTTTCTTAATGTTGGATCTCATTTTTTAACTTGTATATTCTTTACAGTTCTGAATGGCTTGTTTACAACTAACTGACTTGAAATGTCTGTGAAACTGAAAGGGAGGATATAATTTTTTAAAAAAATATATACTTAAAAAAATCAGTAAATCAGTAAATCAGAATAAGTAAATCTTTTTCTCCTCTGGGCTCTAGACATCCAAGGTAATTGAGGGCTGTTCTTAATGCATATTCACAGCCAGGAGCAGCCCAATGCTAAGCAAACTTCATTAATTATTAATTACTGTAATAAACATGTTGGCTTAATAATCAGATATAATAGATTCTGCAGGAGAGGAAGTGAAAAGGCTGGAAAAGGTAGATTTCCCAAAGCATAAAACTGAGTGTCTGGTAAAGAGAGGCTGAAGTGAATTGTATGAGAGCACGATCATACAGTAACAAGAAGGTGGAAATTGAGATGGAACTAAAGAAAAATATAAGACCAGAGAATGATATGATTATCCAGGGGCAAAAAAATGTCCAGTGAAGATATCACCCTCGAAGACAATACCAGCTCTAAAGGCCTCCCATTGATAAGAATGGAAAGTATAGAAAGAACAGAGATCTCACACACTGACAGGATACAAAAAAGTTCTTGCATAGCTGGCGATGAATATGTATGAACATTAAAGTCCCCATAAAAGAGCAGAGTAAAGCAGGGGTGGGATTCAAATTTTTTAACAACCGGTTCTTTGGGTATGGCTTAGTTGGTGGGTGTGGCTTGGTGGTCATGTGACTGGCTGGGCATGGCCAACTCAACATCACTCACATCGAGGCACGCATCTCCTTGCCTGGCCTCTCATGACTGTGGGGATGCTGCAAGAGTCATAAGTGTGAAAAATGGTCATAAGTCACTTTTTTCAGTGCCACTGTAACTTTGAATGGTCACTCCACACAAGCAAACTACCAGCGAAGAAGGGGAAAAAAACCTCCAGAGAAGTTCCAGAAACAGGAAGTCTAGTCCTGACAAGAATGTCATAAGGTTTTACGGAGAGGCAGTTTCTGTAAGCAACACCAGAATGTTTCCTTCCTGCCTTTCTTACAGGATTAGGCCAGTAATTTCTTCTAACAACCAGTTCTCTGAACTTCTTAGAATGTTAACAACTGGTTCTAGCAAATAGGTGCAAACTGGTAGAATCCCAACCCTTGAGCAAAGCGTGGAAATATAGATGTGCATTCTGGATTCTATACGGAAGGCGCATCAAACAACTGGAGAAATTTCACAGGCATGCTCTCTCTGCTCTTTTCTTGGCAGTCATTGGCAACATAAAAATCTTGAATCACGTGAAGTCCATCAGCTTTGAGTGCCTAAGTATCGGAGCTCAAATGAGATGAGTAGGGCACATACTCAGAATAGATAATTGCTGCATGACTCACTTGATTGCTCTATCATGTACTGGACTCTGGGCAGAAAACTCAAAGTTGACCACACAAGCACTACAATGACACCATGAAAGGATCACTGTAACATCCAGTTAAGAGAACTAGAAGCTGCAGCTGCTGACAGAACCCACTGGCACACCCTTTGCTGTGAAGCTTTCACTAACTTTTAAGGCATGCATTGCCAAACCCTAATAGAAAACCATGAGTGGCAGCACAGAATAATACCCACAGTTACTCCAATAAAAGACTTTCAATGTCCCCATTATGCTAGATTCTGTGTTTCCAAATTGGGACTGCAGATCTACCTCTGTGTTCACAAATGAACTGCACAACAGTGTGTTTTCTTTGAATCCAGAGGACTATCATATATAAAAAAGAGATATGTGTGAGGATGGAGTTCCCAAAACAAAAAAAAATTCACTCCATTCCTATTCTAGAACTATACTCATGAAGTTAACCAACGTATATTGCAGTGGTGGCTAACCTTTTTGGTCTCCTGTGCCAAAAACTGTGAGTGCACCAGCACCCAGAATGCAATGTGTGCCCCCCTCCCCACACCCCCTGCACATGTGCGTGCAATCCCCACCCCCTTACCTGCACTGTGCCTCACAGTTGATTTTTCGGCTGGCTTGAGGCCTTTTTCAGCCTTCCAGAGGCTTGGAAAAAGCCTCTGCAAGGCTTCTTAGGCCAAATTATAGGACTATTTCATCACTTCCAGAATTACAGGAAGTGACAAAACAGGCCAATAATTCAGCCTGAGAAGCCTTGCAGAGGCTTTTCCCAAGCCTCTGGACGGCTGAAAAAGGCCTCAAAGCAACCCCCCCCCAAAAAAACAGCTGTGAGGCGTGGGCATGTGCAGTGAGGTAAGTTTGCCTGGAGCTCGTGTGCCAGCACAAATGGCTCTGCATGCCACTTGTGGCATGCGTGCCATAGGTTCGCTATCATGGGTATATTGTGTATGCTCCAACACTGGAGGTTTTTTAGAAGTGATTGGATAACCATTTGTCTGAAATGGTAACTGAAACTTCCTGTTTAAGCAGGGGTTGAATGATAAGACGTCCAACTGTGTTATTCTGTTCTGTTAACCTATAGTTAAGACAGCAGTATCAACAGACTTATTTTCACCATACCAGGTTTTAGTGACCAACACCAAAGATACCATATATCACAAGTAAGCAAGGTGAAACAGTGCATTTTCTCAGTTCATGAATGAGCATTTTACAACAGTTATTTTATGGCTGTGCGATGAATAGGTTGGATACATAAGGTCTTGCAGGCTTAAGAGAAGGATGACAAAGAGGCACCTGATCAAATTGGACTGTATAAGTGGAGGATTAAGAAGATGTCTCAGTCCACTTGTGGCTTGTTTCAACTTTGTCATGATAGCCACTCTCTCTAAAACCACAGCCAATGTTTCTCTATCATTCAAGATGCTTCCTGCTATGGTTTTTGCCCTTAATGTTACCACTGAAAGCTACAGGTCACATATACTCATATCATTGATGTTTATCTCTAGTCAGGGTTTGTATTCCCAATTTGTTACACAGTAACTAAGAAGCAGCATTTCAAAAAGCAAGACTCACACAAGTGTGCAAGGTAAAACTGAAGTAATTTGAACTTCAGGGTAGTATCCATAAGGTCCATTATCAGACTCTAAGTATCTTTCCATTTATTTTAAAACTTTCTCCTCTTTCTTCTATATAGCAAACTAATGTAGCATCATTAGCAAAGTTTAGAGCCATAATATTATGACTATAAAAACATCAAATTACAGTTGATGCAAATGTAAGACATTACCAGCCTGAGCCCAAAGGTAGGGTCAAATGTATCATCAGTTTGGATTCCTTACACTCTCATAAGAAAGCTAAGTGCACCCCATTCTCTTTGAAGTCTGTTGACTGTTATCTGGTGCCAAATTCTCTTTGATCATCATGTGAATAAGAAGCTTGAAATAAACTCATAGTGCTTTTTGAACTCTACTCTGGTCCTTAATTTCTTGACAGTCATCAAGGAAAAAAAAATCCCTAATAAGACATGTGCTAGTATCCTTCTAATAAGAGCCAGTTTGATGTAGTTCTTTCTCACAGCACTAGGAGATGTTTTAATGTTGCCAATAAAACAATATGGATTTGTCCAAGATTTGAATGCATAATTTATTATATAATATGAAAGAGACAAGTAGGGGGCCCCAAATTACAGAACCTATAGCATTTCTATGTGGTGCTATTAATTTAATTTAAGTTTGGAGACTCCTTTAGATATAAGGCTTTTTCAGTGGCCAATTTAGAGATGACCTTGGTTGTTGCAAGACCAGCCAAGGCAATGCAGTGGTAAAGAACTCATCTGTATTTATCAAATAAAACTGGCATTCATTCCCATTATTTGTCTGCTCATGTAAGTGTGACTTTTATTGAGTTGCAATTCAGAACACATCAGGCATCAACTACAACTGCATTAATATCAGATAACAGATTTTTTATCATCAAGATCTTTTGGAAACTTGCAGTATATCTCCAAAATTTATCCAGATTTTCTCAGGGGGAAAAAAACAACAACCTTTTTGACCAGGTACTTGGGGGATGTCTGCCTGGCTTCCACAAATAATCCAACTAATTTCATATGGGTCCTTAGCGTAGCTTATCTTGACTTACTTGTGATCTCTGATCATTATTACAAAAGCTTGAATCTTCATGCCTCATTATTTTCAAGAACTAAAGAAAGAAAACAGCCTTAAAAAAACAATTTCATTGGAAGAAAACAAAACATAACCCTTCGAACTATATAGAGAGGTGATATGTAAAATTTATACTTGCTTAATATCCCCATCTTCTGTGAGCTGTGGCAGGAGGTGGCTTGGAAGTGAATTTTCTCTGGTGTTCTTTTCCAATGGAACGGGTCACAGAGTTAAGAAATCCATCCTCACTATTACTATTTCAAAACCTCTTAAAAACAAGCATTGGGGAATTAAGGATGTTGACATTAGATACACAGCTTATACATGGAATTATTCGTTAGTTTTTTTGAAGATTAAAATGAAATGATTGCTTTTGAGTGACAGGGTCATTAGACTAATCAATAAGCAATAAATAAATTATGTTACACTGGTGGGATTCAATTTTTTTTGCTACAGGTTCTGTGGGCATGGCTTGGTGGGTGTGATGTGGTTTGATACATGGCTTGCTGGGCAAGGCAGGCCTTCCTACGACGTTTTAGGGTAAGGGAGGGGTGGGGTGATTGGACGAAAGGTCGAGGCAAGAGGACACGTGGGCAACCAAAGACGACCCAGCCGATCAGCTGGGACTCAGGAGGCAGAGTATAAATGGGGGTAGGGCCAGTCAGAGGTTTTTGATGGTTCTCCAAACTACTCAAAATTTCCACTACCGGTTCTCCAGAACTGGTCAGAAGCTGTTGAATACCACCTCTGCTGTGTTACTTATTTTGTTACATGTTTTGTTGTAAGCCACATATGATTAATGTACCATAAATATCAGTAAGAAATAGTAAATAAATCAATAAAAATCAGTGCAGAGTTTTCCAAGATAGGGTCCTTCAAATTCTCATTTTATGTTTAAAACCATGTTTTAATAAGCTGTGGTGGCAGAGTGGTTAGAGTGCAGTTCTGTAGGCTACTTCTACTGACTGCCAGTTGCCTGCAATTTGGCAGTTCAAATCTCACCAGGCTCAAGGTTGAGTCAGCCTCCAAACTGAATTGTCTCATAGTGGTTTACTAAATATCTAAATATTTTTTTAAAAAAACTGAAAAAAAATGTTTTAAACAGACCACATTAACAATAAAAGAATTATAAAAAGTTACTATTCTATGCATATGAGAAAGACAATAAAATAGGCATCAGGAATTCCAGCTATGACAATTTCTGACATAACTGTCACTCTAAGTTAAAAGCAGATACATACACACATAATAAAGTGTATATTAGATTTTGTACCCCATCAGATGTGTGATTTTTGAAATCTATTCAAATGTCACTCATATCTTAATTGCATTTCATTTCTGAAACTGTTAAAAGACCAACTCATAATTTTAAATCAAACAATAAAACTATTCTATTTCCCCCTTTCTAATAATTCTTAGTATGATCAAGATATATAACAGCAAGTAACAATTGTCAACCCTGTTATGAAATGCAGTTGAGAATGATGTTCATCGTCTTCTTTATTTTACAATAAGGAGAATGCATAAATAAGACTGAAACCACCTTCGAAGTGACAAGAAAACAATTCTTCTGTCATTTCAGCCCCTATAAATAAGGGTTTCCATGTTCCAGATACATCAAATGCTTTTTTTTTCTATCGATGTGAATATGTGACAGAAGAAGAACGTTCCCTCAAACAACTGTCCTTGTCTACATAGTATCTAATGCATGGAGTTGCATCATTGAAGCCTTTTCTTCTAGCACAACTGATGCAAAATATTAGTTGAATTGTAGCGCTTGTCAGAAAATTGATGAGGTGAGTACTCTGGATTTTAGAGTGCTTGAAAGAAACCGGGGGCTCTGTTTTAAATTGAAGAAACATTACCGAAGGAAAATTCAAATTTTTCCTCAGTGTTATTTTGAACTGGTATCTCACTGCTTGGCAGATTCTATATTAACAACCTATTTTTAATACACATTACAAGAAGCTCCTTCACTCCTCTGACAAATAGTTATTTTCTTTCTTTTTTTCTTTCTTTGTTTTTTTTCATACAAATGGTTTAATAGATTCTGCTCCATCAATTCAGAAAGTCGCAAGTTTCCTTCTTCTCTTTTCTCTAGTGTTCCACATCAATGCAGCATTATTTCATATGCAATATTTTATTAATTTCTTTTTCCAGCTTTCCATTCTTCTTATCGTGTCTTTATTCTGCAGTCTTGTGTACTTTTGCTCTCCCTGCTGCCCGGCTGAATTTTATATTGCAGTCTCAGCCTTCTGTTCTGCTTCTCAGATATCCTGACATCTAAGTGAATGAGAAAAATGCTCACTTCATTTGCATAAGAGAAAGTAAACACGACATAGCCCAAAATCAGATGATGGGAGCAGAGAGGCTGTTGCAAGAAAGAGCAACAAGATTACTGGCCATGGTGACTCTAAAGGAGCTAAACTTTCAGTTCTCTTTTTTAGCAGCCCTCCTACTTCCCCAACGGTACCTGTCCCATTTCTTTGTAGGGCTGAAGTGTTTTTTCTGTGTTTCTTCTTACATTTTGGGGCATTCAAGATTAGCACCAATCACATTTTGATGCTGTAACCATGCAGAAAGTTGTATGCAACAGTCTTTCCCTCTTAAGCCATTCTGTGATAACTGCAAGGATTGTTGCATACAACTTTCTGCTTAGTTATAGCATATAAATTTGGTTAGTGTTAACTTAGATTAATATAGGACTGGGGATTATTCAACTACATAATCTCAGCCTGTTTAGTTACTTTTAAGATTCTATAGTACAAAGCAAAGTAGTGTTTCAGAACCACAGGTAGTCTTTTACATATGACCATTCCTTTAATGACTATTCTAAGACAGGGCTGAAAAATGTAAAGGGCCTGTCACATAGGCCGACGGATGCAAAACGTATGTAAAAAAGACACAACGGACGAGAAAATGTTCCATCCATTGTTATCCGCTCTCAAAAGTGCCCCAAATTTGCATAAGGAGAGAGGACAACAACGGAAAGGAACTGATGTGGGGAGAATGTAGTGGGGATGTAAAGCGGATGCTCCATGGAAGCCTAGCGGATGGAAGCGGATGGAAGCAGATGGAACATCCATAGGGCTTTCGGGGGAGCACAGCGAAGCGGAAGTGCAATGGAAGGAATGGATGCAGAGCGGATGCCTAGCGGATGAAGCAGGTGCATCATGGAAGCCTAGCGGATGCAAAGCGTTCACTGTGCATGCAGGGAGGATGCATTGCGTCAGCCCCGCAGATATAAAAGGATGCAGCTCGCAAGCAGGTC
>BHFT01032856.1:0-58725 GCA_004320025.1 Laticauda laticaudata | reverse complement strand
AACCAACGGATGGCAAGTGTTTCTCTCCATTTTACATCCTCTTTCCATCCATTGGTGCTGTGTGACAGGGGCTTAACCTACAACCAAAGTTTGCATTTGTAAATAGTCACAAAATTCTTGTGGTTATGTGATCAAAATTTGAAAGTTTGGCTAACTGACATTTGCCGAATTCTGAAGTCACACAATCAGAGGTGGTGTTCAGCAGGTTATGACCAGTTTTGGAGAACCAGTAGCGGAAATTTTGAGTAGTTGGGAGAATTGGCAAATGCCACCTCTGACTGGAGATTTTACAGTCTCATTCCCCTGCCATACCTACCAAGCCACAGCCACAGAACTGGTGGTTAAAAAATTTGAATCCCACCACTGCACACAATTATCCTTTACACAGTTCTCAGGAGGCATCTGACAAGCAAAATCAATGGGGAAAGCCACACTAACATAATGACCACAGCAATAATGTTATAAAATTGGGCACAACTCATTTAAAAACCATATTGCTTAGAAACAGATGTTCTCATTCCAACTGAGGTTGTAAATCGAGAACTTTCTGTGTATTTTCTCTTCTCCTCAAAGCTATATTCTGTCTGGGTGACTTCAGTGTACTTTACATGGAATTATCTTTGAAAAGCATCTACAAATTGTAAATGATGGAAAATGTAGTAATGTGCATTTATGTATTTATGTACTACATTATGTAGTACTAATACAATGTAATAAGAATCACATGTCTGTTTTGAAGAAATTTCATTAGCTACTGGTTGACTATTGGAACAATTCAAGGTGTGGCTACTTATCTTCAAAACTGGACCGATGGTTCCTACACCAATTAAAAATCTAGTAATCATTTCCAAAACAATTAATAGGTACTAAAAGACCACCCTCTCCTTGTATATTGAAAAATCATGAGAAAAAGGATTATGTTTTGCAATCTTCACCTAAATGGATTTTTTGCCTAAATATAGGTTTTTCATTTGAAATTAGCTTCCACAGGAGAATCCTTATGTTGAAACTTCAGCTGTTTTCCTAATAAATCTTTTGGTTTTGATCTTTCAGATACACTTTTTGGTTAACATTTCCAATTCATATGGTTACAAGAGAAGTCTGTCAAAATCCCTAAATTGTTCATACTATTTCCCAGTATGATTTGATTGCTCATTGTACCCTATGACTATCATTAAGTGTTGTACCTTATGATACTTGACTCTTGACGTATGTATCTTTTATTTTATGTATACAGACAGTATTTGCACCTAGACAAATTCCTTGTGTGTCCAATCACACTTGGTCAATAAAGAATTCTATTCTATTCTATTCTATTCTATTCTATTCTATTCTGTTCTGTTCTGTTCTGTTCTGTTCTGTTCTGTTCTGTTCTATTCTATTCTATTCTACTTTATTCTATATGGCTAAAAGTTTATTATGCGCTAAAAATTGTGTGGTCATTTAGATCTGAAGAAGAGAACCCTTTTTCAATATACCTCTGCTGGTTAAACAACAAATATTTTATTTTTTATATTTTGCAAGCTGCCTCAAGTGTTTATATATAAGGAGAAAGTTAAGGTGCACATCTAATAAATAATAATAAACTTTATTTTGCCTTCTGCATTCCTATGAGAATATATAGAGACACGCAACCGTATACGCATACCATAAGGGGAAATAGCATATCTTAATAATAACCAGGTGAATTCAGCATCCAAAAAGTAAGGGCATAAAATTATGTTCAAGATGGCACTACATTCCAAATTTGAAGCAAAGATTGCAAATATCTCTTATTTTTAACAATTCTAACTTTTAACGTTGGAAGACAGCTGTGGTTTTTATTTATTTATTTCTGCTTCTGAGTTTAAGTTCTTAATATATCTAGTATTTGTATGTGTGCATGTGAGTATGTGAGTCAATGAGAAGGAGGGAAAGGAGGAAGTGGGAGGGGGCATACTTTCACAAGAAACCTAGGAATAAAACATGCGCCTAGCTATACAGGCAAAGTTGAAACACCAATGACTTTCATATGAGTGAGTAAAATTTTTGAATGTTTGAAATCAGAACAGTAAGGAAGAATGTCAGCATTCCAGCAAAACCACAGTCCAATCAATAGCTCCAAGACAAGCATTTTATCAAAGTTTCTTTTTATTGGAAAAATCGTACTGACATGACTTTTGGGAAAAAGTCTTTTCTGGGAAAACCTGAATCTGAGAGTTCTGGGTTTTTCCTCAGTAAATCAAAACTCAAAACCCAACCCTAGCACCCATCAGTCCATCACATGGTCCAATCACTATCTGTCCCAACTTGAGACATCCCATCAACCACTCCTCCTCCCGGTGCAGGAACAATATTAGAGGTGGTATTCAGCAGGTTCTGACCAGTTTTAGAGAACCAGTAGCAGAAATTTTGAGTAGTTCAGAGAACCAGCAAATACCACCTCTGACTGGAAATTTTACACTATCCTTCCCCTGCCATGCCCACCAAGCCATGCCCACAGAACCGGTAGTAAAAAAAATTGAATCCCATCACTGAACAACATGATCTTGACCAAAAAGAAAAATGCTATTATGTCTAAGTACTAATACTCTAAAAATCTCCCTTCTAATTTCCCAGTCACAGGAATGTGGCACAGGTTTCCAAGTGATGAAATCCATTTAAAAAGAAAAGAACAAAGTCCATCTTCAAAAAAGATTTATTTTATTTAGGAAAGCATCAAATTGGCAAAGTCCATGGTAATTCCGGATCTGACACAACCCAGAATTACCCCACAATATTACAAGTTAGAGACAAACCCCAAAAGTCATATTCTCCAATAGAAGTAATTCAACGTTGCTTGATGTCATAAATCTCCACCTCAAGGGGCCCAAGACGGACAGTTTGTTTCCCACAGAAAGAAGAATCACCTAGCCAAAACAATTTTCTTTATTTCCACTCTTCCCCCCTTAGGAATGTGGCAAGCCCGAAACCCTTCCCCCCATGACTGCCACAGAGAAAGTAAGGAAAGTCTACACATATGTCAAATTTGGGCTTGACAGGCGGTCCTCCCTCATTTGAAAAGAAACCTCTGCAACGACATAAAATACACAGCTTCTGGTTTTAATATGGCTTCCAAAGCTGACACAGTTCACAGCTAATTCTTTTTTTGAATAGAGAAAGCATCTGAAATTGAAATGTGAGTAAAGTAGGTATTACTCTTGAAGTCAATCAGAGAATGCTAATGGTGTTTATTCAATGATCTTACAGGTGTAAAAAATGGTAAGCCAAGCTCATCTTAAAAACCCAAATACCTTTTGATTAGAGTGTTTTGTTAAATAGTCTTGTGGTTTAAACCGTTTAATATTTATAGAGAATTTGTTAGCATCCTTGAGGGTAATATACGGGACATTCCATCCTGCATGCAAGATATAGGATGAAGTATTTCTTATTGCATCGATATTTTTATATATTTTGTACTCTTATGAATTATAATAAAGGTTTTGATCCAGAATAAAGATGAAATCAACAATCTGCAAGATTTAGAGAGAGAGAATTAGCTGATTCTTTGCAAATGAAAGGGTTTTCTAAATAGCCATTTTGATATTCTTCTGGTCAATTTATTTCTGACTCTGAATTCTCCTTAGCTTGATGGTCTCCAGATATAATGAGTTGACAGCTCTCAGAATTCCCACTTAGATTTAATCAGTATATATCTGGAGGACATGAGAACATCCTCCACATAGTCTGAGATATGTATTTCCAATATTCTTACTATTTTATAATAGCTGAAAGAGAAGAAAGCTTCTACATTAATAAAAATCTTGTTACTCTTTCTCCATTTTGATGACTAGAAAAACAAAAGCCAGTAATGCTGGGCAAAAATCCGGCTATTCAGTTAGTAATCATTTGAATCTTCAAAAGAAATGGACTTTCTAAGTTGAATGCGAAAATCAAATTGAATTGTCAAATCTGATTGGATCCCTCTCAATTGATTGAGACACTTCTGCACATATACAGAAATGGCCTTTTTGGAATCACTTCAGAAATCCAGACCAGCTCAATCCAATTTGATAAGTTAATTGAATATCCAAATCAAATTTGCAGAATTTTCTGAATCAAAACAGAGCATTAATTTTTCAAATGAAATTAATAATTAAAATAAAACAGTATCTGATATACATAGATTAAGAAAGTGAAGTGTTTGTCCTTTTTATTTGTTCCTATTATATTCAGTTTTAAAAACTGAACCATAAGAATAATTAATTTTACTCAGTCTTTTAAATAACTGGTAATAGAAAATACAGTATCTGGAATATCAAGTCCAATATTTCTTGTACCAGATAACTGACTAGTTTTACATTTTGAAGTGAGGAAAATTTGACTGAAGTTAATTTATTTTGCTCTGTATACTGCCATTTTTAAGGATCACATAAATGTTTTGGGTATTGAACTGAGTTACTATTGTCATATGTCCTTTGACTGGCAGAGCTCTTTCCATTAAATGTGATAAATACGAAGAATAGAAAGAAAAAAAAATAAAGTTCTTTAAAAACACTACAGGATAAAAACATTTTTATTCTCTGAAGAACCTTAAACTTTTCTAAAGTTTTTAAAATTAGGAAAAAGAAATCTTTTTTTTTACACATGCACATACACACATGTTCTGCCAACTGCACTGTATCTATACATGTGCATGCATCTTTGTTTTGCCCCAAGCTAAATTTTTTTTAGTAAATCTGATTCAGGTAAAGTTTCTCACTTTGACCTTAGTTGTGAAATAGATGAGAATTATTCCTATTGGGATCCAATCTGAGTTGGTCACTGGAACTAAACATTTATTCTTCCAGGCTTTTGGTCTTGTGATGGAATACACCATCAGGGAACCTTTTTCTCTCCAGAATATACATATTATGCATCGTATTTATACAATTCCTGGTGACATATAGCGTTTAGTTATTAATTAGGGTGTTAATGGCTGGCTATTAAATTGCTAGTTGTTGTTTCCTTATGCCACCATGCCTCAGTATGGTGTATAAGGTGCCCATTTACTAGGTTTCTCTGGCTATTTTTAGCCCTTCTTGGCTAACAATCATAGTACTTGTGAAATTGAATACATGTCCATGTTCATTGCAATGTGAGGCTACCAATAAATCTGGCTCTCCTCATCTAACTGCTCACTCATGTTCTCACAATCTGGTAATTTCCTTCCCATTTCTCCTGTATAGTAGTAGGGGCAATCCATGCAGGGAATCTGATAAATTACTTTCAAAGTTTCTCTCACTTCCAAACAATCTTTGAATGTCCTCGTATGGTAGTCTCTGGGCAGTGGGCAATGACCACTTGCAGATCTCAGAAGTTGTCTTCAACTGAAAAGTTTTTATTATATGACAGGATGTTCCATAGAGATAGTTTTAGCCTTTTTCTTCCTTCCTTTTTCTTCCCAACATATTGTGCAGGCATCTTGCGATAAATGCTTGTGGGTAACCATTCGGCCTAAACTGTTCATGTAGGTACCTGCTCACCAGGTGTTTTGCTTGCTGGGTACTACACTGTGTTCTCATCCAGTAGTATAGGGTTATGACACAACACTTTTTATGTGTCAGTGGGTTGGTTACTGTTGAAGCTTAAAATGCATGGAGTGTTGGTAGCCTTGCATTATACCATAGTTTCTAATCTTCCCATCTGGTAAGCACATTTAAAAATGGCAATTGTTTAGCTGTTTCTTCCTCCACTGTAAATTTTATGTCTGGGAAAATGGAATTCAATAAATATGGTATGAAAAATCCATACAGTTCTTTTAATGACAACAAATGTGACAACATAGTGGCACCAAAATGTATGTGTGTAGTTTTGAAATCCACGGTGTTCCAGTTGATGTAGGACTGTTTCAACAATGCCTTCTAATATCAGGGATCCCATGGGAGTGTCCTTTATTTGCTCATACATGTCCCTTTTAAACATGAAGAAGGTTTGTTGACAGCACTGGAATATATTCATGACTTGTATCTTGGTTAAGTTGTTTCTCTATCACAATCACAATCTTACTTTCTAGTTTTCAGTCTCTCAAACCTGACTCGTGTAATAGGAACATAACAACACAATAAAAATTTGTTTTATGGAACAAAAAAACCTCCTTGTGAACCATTCTATATATATGGCCAACTAAAGGCTTCCAAGAAAATTATAAACAAAAAGAGCAATGGCCCTCTTCTATTTTTGTTCCTTATCAACTGGTATTTAAAATTAACAGCCTGTCATAAAGACTAATGTACATTAATATTCCTTTACTCTATGAATTTGTCTAGTTTTTTAAATGACTAAAACTACCGAATTAAATCACCTTTGCTTGATGAGAGTGAATTCCAGTTTAACTATGTTTGCATAGATGGAGTACTTTTATGACTTATAGAATTTCATTAATCTCCCAAAAATTAAAAATTCTAAAATGGTGCAGGAATGGAGGAATTATCATTGTCTCGTTTTCACACTTTAAATAGCATGATATACTGTACCTCCCCACATAATCTCTAGATGACAGTTTTTGTTTGCATAAAATGGCATGAACATGCATGAGGATGAAACTGGACTTGGGTTTCATTTATAGTATACTGACCAAGAAGTAATGAAACTCACCATTATTGTCCTCACTATTAATAGGACATGCTGTTGTTAGTTGAGATATAAATAGCATATTTTCCCCCTTTTCTTACAAAAAGAAAAAAGACATTAAATGATTGACCAAAACCATGATGGGTAACAGAGATCAAATCAATAGGTTCAACTGGTGATGATCATAGCATAAGATAGACTGAGACTTGATTGTAATAACATTGATAGATAGATAGATAGAATTAATAAATGAAATGAATGAAAGAGTGTGTTTGCAAAATGAAATCTTAGAATGTAAAAATTGAAAAAAAAATAGAGTTCCGAAAATTACTTGGCACAGTCCAAATGGAGGCAAGGGTCTTTCTTTCCTAGGGACCTCAGTGGAACAGGTTTGACAGAAGATGACCTTACCTTATGGAGTATAGTTGATGAATCCATGGGTTTGATAAAAATGTAGACTTAATTATGCAAAATAGGTCTAAAATGTGTGTCAGAAAGTATGAACTGAGGTCATCTAGATTGTTATGAAGTGTGAGAATCAAAACCCATAGGTTGAAAATAGCTGAATGTTACCTTCTAATGAAAGGTAGTAATTAAAGAACTAAGGATGACTTTGAGGAACAAATTGCCACCTTTGCATGTAGTTATTTTGCACTGAGTTATTTTATTGGGTGTAAGTGAAAATGGGATGGAAAGAACAAAAACTGAGTGAGAATTGTGATGGTTTAGGGAGCATCTGCTTTAGAAAAAAAACTGCTTTAAAAAAAGGTTGTTTTGGATATTAGGCATTAAGCATTAATCATATGAGAAAACAGAAAAGGACTGAATGAAAAAAGTTGATTGATTTGTTTATGATAAATGGTTGAGAGAATTAGTGAAAGCTATAAGGTTAATGAGATGTTCTGAATATATTATAAGCTTTTTTTTGGCTTATAATTATAATTTTATCTATTTATTTTATAGGCCTAGAGGAAAACAAGTTTCAGAAGGAGATTGCCAGCAATTCTTCTCATGTACTATGAACATCTACTTTTTATCTATTGTTATGAATTAATAAAATAAGGATGCACATTAAGTGATCTTATAAGCACTTCCATTGTTCTTTCCCAAACAACATAAATTGAGTGAGCACAATAAAAAAGTGAGTTAAATAATTAAATAAAGACTGATACAAAGTATAACACTGGGATAATCCATCACCACCACTCAAAAAAGCATAGTGAGAAGGAATAGCATCATAGCTTCCAAGTCTTCCTGTGGAAGAACCAGATCTTACAGCTCATGAACTGTATGGATATTTGGAGAAATGCTGTTCCATAGAATGAAGACAAGGCTTTCTATGGTCATACCTGAAGATGCTAATCCTGAACATACATAGAGGAAGGAATCCAGCATAAGAGATACTTTTGGAAGGAATTGAGGATTCCCAGAGCTAACCCAGGTGGTCCTACTGATAAAGCCCCTGTCACACAGCACCAATGGATGGAAAGAGGATATAAAATGGAGAGAAACACTTGCCATCCGTTGGTTACGCGATGCATCCGTCTTTTTCATCAGTGCTGTCCGTTTTTAACGCAGTGGCCGTCTCCGTTTTTCATACTCTCTATTCATCCAGAATCCCGTCGTGGACTGACATTTCATCACTCCAAAAAGTTTTGAGCTGCACAAAACTTTTTTGAGGCGGAAAATGTATCCAACGTGTCCATTAACATCCGCTATGCATACGGGGAACATCCGTTATACATCCGTCGTCAATCCGTTACGCCAGGGTCCGCCTATATCGCCTAGGCATCCGCTGCACATCCGCGCAACTCACAATCTGCTCCAGCGGATAAACGGATACGGAGCGAAGCGAACGGACGCGGAAGGACAGCACCATTGTAGCCACGGATGTAGAAAGGATAAAAGTGGATGCAAGCTCACATACAAAGCATAAAACGAAAAAAAAATATTCATAGTGTAGGGGGACATATCTCGGATATTTAGGATGTCTTGGAGGAAGCCTAGAGGATGCCAAGGACACCTAGCGAGAAAAAACCTATATTTCCTATAAAAAGGGGAGGGAATCACCTGGATATCACTTTCAGTCCAGCAGTCCACATGAAGGAGAAGCAGCGCAACCTCCTGAGACACTGGTGCCAACTCCCCAGCTTTGGAGCAATGGAGTGGCAAGACAGGATGGTAGAAGCTTAATGGATCTTCCTTCACCTGTCCTCACACTTGATGAGCATGTGTGCCATGTATGTTGAGTAGAACTACAAGAACAGGACATTTAATAAAGAGTTGGGTTTATGTTGAATGTGTTGTATTGAAATGATTTAAATTGTTATTGATAAATAAAGGGGCCATAGGTGTGCACCTGGGGAGGGTGGACCATTACAGTCCCATAGGCTTGCCAAAAAAAAAAAAAAAACCTTTGGTGAAAAGGGGTTATTTTTTTTTCTATCCCACAGCTATTAACCCATCCCACAGGTTATCCCTGCCATCCCACTTCTATCCTAACCCCATACCCACAGCTATTTCCATCCAAAGGCATCCCTGCCCATCCCACTTGCCTATCTTAACCCATCCCACAGCTATTACCCATTCCCACAGGTATCCCTTGCCTCCATCCCACTGTATCCTTACCCATCACAAGCTGGCAAAGGCTAAACATTTCTAAAGTTTCTCAAGACCTTTTATATTACTAGAAGAACTGAGGCAAAGATAAACTTTATTAATAACAAACTCTAAAAGCAAAATTGACCCAAGTAAAGGTGTCCCAAGCAACATAAAGTCAACAGGGTAGCAACCCTAGTCTCTGGCACTCTTCTCAAGTCACTATGAGGTGTGCCCATAGTCTCGGGGTGAAGGGTCCAGGTGGGCTGTGGAGGTGGCTGCTGCTGGAGTGCTGGTCTGGATGGCACCATTTTGGGTGCTTGGCCCCGAGGAGGACAACAGGATGTTCTGTGTTGAGGGAAGGCTTCAGAGAGCTGGCTCAGTCCTGTGTTGTTGAGAGGCCCCTTCCTCCATGACATGAGAGTGTCAGTCCAAAGACGATGACAAGATGTTCTGAGGCCAGCTTGGCTGTGGGGTGAGGAGGAGGATTGTAGTGAGCTGTTCTGGTCTGCAGGTGAGCGGGTGAGGCTGTGGGCGCATCTTATTGGCATGCTGCATCTGTGGCATGGGTGGCATCGGTTTGTCGTGGGTGGCATCTGTGGCGGGTTGGCATTTGGTGGCATTGGGTGGCATTCGCGGTGGCGTACGATGAACCTGTGCCTGGACTGGGAAGGGCTGCCTGTGCTGTGGAAACTCCTGGGTAGCGCGTAGCCCTTGGTAGGTGAGGACTCGTGGAAAGGCCTTGGGAAGGGCTGTTGAAACATCACCTGGGGTGGAGGAGCAGACCTGGACTGTGGTCGGGCAGGTTCAGCGGGGCTGGAGGGTTGTCAGAAGACCTGTATGATCCTCTCCTTGATCAACCTGCGTACTGGGATTCAGACATGTCCATGAGGGTCTGAGTTGACATAGGTGAGGAAGGGCTTGAGTTGAGGATAGTATGTTGGTGTTTGTACCAGCTGAGAGAGGAATTTATGCTGCTTTTGATGGTTTGTTCCCTGATCTCCAGCAGGACAGCTGTGGCTCTGTCCCGTTGGTCTGCTTCTCTCTCTGCTTTTCTGTGGAGGTGTGAACTGGGGGTGGATGTAGGTTGGCCTGTGGTGGAAGTGCCCTCTCCATTGCTCCAACTGCGTCAGGGGGGTCCTCCACCACGCTCCGCCACGGGAGTGCAGCTGTCGGGGGGCTCTCCGTCATGGGACGCTCCACAGATACTGCCTGGGAACAGGAGCTGACTCTTGGCCAGAGAGGACTGGCCTGCTGTGGGCTGCTTGAGAGAGAGAATTGTCCAGAGGGGCTGCTTCGGTGGCGGATCTTCACCCTCTAAGAAGCTGACACCTGGCCATAACATAGGTTTTCCGGTCAGTGAAAGATTGACCGTGGCCTGGACCAGATTTCTTGATGGTGCAGCTTTCCCGTATCAGGTTGCATGTGCTTCCCCACCTGAGGAGGACCTTCCGAAGTTGTATAGCCGGCTCTCTGCCTTTCTCTCTCCAAGCCGCCTGCCTTCCTCTTGGGTGTCTGCGATAGAGCCTGTGTCCCTTCCGGCCATAGGTACTTGTTTCTCCTCAGCCATTTTGAGCACCTCATCCTCATGTTCCTCTTCGATGGAGTATTGCCTCCTCTTCCCGTCTTGGTATGCCTTCTTCCTCACCTCTGGCCAGGGCCATTTGGGCCCCATTCTAGGGCTTCGAGGTTCTCGGGGCCTGCTCCACCCACACCACCACCACCCACCACCGCAACGAGCAACAGTTAGCAGGCAAAAGCAGCACCAGCAGCACTAGGAGCACCAGCAGCACCGGCAGGCACCAGCAGAAGCCCTGCGGAATGTGCCATCTGCTTCCATCCACTTGCCAGTCCGCTAGGCTTTCCGTGGAGCATCCACTTTACCATCCCCACTACATCCTCCCCACATCCGTTCCTTTCTGTTGTTGTCCGCTCTGCTTATGCAAATTTGGGGCACTTTTAAGAGCGGATAACAATGGATGGAAAGTTTTCTCATCCACTGTGTCCTTTTTACATACGTTTTGCATCCGTCAGTCTATGTGACAGGACCTTAAGAGAAGAAAAAGAAAGAAAGTGAAAGCAGCCGGTGAAAGTAGAATGACTTTCACAGGAAAATATCCTGCATGAAAAATATTTGAAAATAAGTTTAATCTCCCAAAGAGGGAGTCTGAACTAGATGTAAGGAATGAGGATGTGGAAACCACTCAGGACAGAGTGAAACTAATTGTATTGCAGAAGGCAATGGGTTGTTGATGAAGAACAATGCATATAAGACAAGGATTGTTGCCCCCCCCCCAAAAAAAAAGAAAGAAAAAAGAGAAGTCAAAATACTATATTGTGTGAATTGANGGATTGTTGCCCCCCCCCCAAAAAAAAAGAAAGAAAAAAGAGAAGTCAAAATACTATATTGTGTGAATTGAGAGAAAAAAAGATGTGATAAAGAACATAAAGTGATAAAGGATTTGTCTAACTTGACTTTTACTGCCTGGAGTATGACAGTCAGAGAGACAGCTTCAGGGCATATAAAATATGTTAAACAGCACTTACAACTTTATTAAAATGGACCTACTGCTTAGTAACATTCAAATTGAAAAGAAAAATGTTTTAAGATTTAAAATCAAAGGTACTAACCTTCCCTTTGGGTCTTTTGCAGTATTTAACCATCAGGAATGAAATGTTTCCTAATAAATATATTGCATGCTCAGTGAGCACACATTTAAATCATTTGCAATCATTTATTAAGAGGGATTTACTGAAGTGTAATCCTCAGAATTATATTTGCATCTTTGCTTATTCAGGCAATTTCAGAATGGCAAAAGATAGATGACAGTAGAACTTGATCAAGTGCTAACAGATAAGCAGATATTTGTTTCAGTACAAGTAACCCAATTCTAAGCAAATGTATATCAATTGGAAACTTGGGGTAATCCTTAAAAAAACACCCTCAAGGATCTTAGATCTGAAAGTTTGTGAACTGTTCTGTCTTGTGGTATCCCAAGTAAAAATAAAAGTTAAAAAGGAAAAACTGTTTTTCACACAAAGTGGTTAGGCCAGCAAATAAGCTTACTTCTAGCCAGAGATTTCCAGTTGGAAAATGGTGTCTGTTCTATGTGTGGAATAGACCCACCTTTTAATTTATTTAATTTATTTGTTTAATTTTAATTTATTTAGAAAGTCCTCCGGTATCTACTGTTGGAAGAATCATCCTTCTGGGTTCAGTTTCAAGTGAGGAAAAGGACATTGGAAACATGGAGGCTGTTTGGAAAGATGGTTTAATGGTGGACAGCCACATGGCTTGGGAGCTCCAAAAGAAGAAGGGGCTGAGATCCGAAAGAGTCTGGGTTTTATACCCTCTGTGGATTTAATTTGAGCTTGTATTCTGATTGTGTCAGAACTCCCCATGGGGATTGCAGGGGCAACTCTACAGTCCCTGAGTCACAGGCTTGGTTGGTCTTGCTGGGTGATGATGTAATGAAAGGGCTTTGGACAATTCCTATAGCTTTATCTGGAGATTTGTTATGTTTAAAAATAGGCTGACATAGGCAGAGCAATGGCCCATAGCAAAAGTTGGGGGGCTGAGTTTTTCTGCTTCTGAGGTGAGTTTCTTACTTCTGAGTTGTACTCTTTTTAGGGAAATATTCTGCCTTTTTAAATATTTCCTAGATATTTCAATTTTCTAGGAGGTGGTTTTAACTCGCAACACTATATTCTTTTCAGCTCCCCAATGTAGTCTCCTTGTTTTTATTATAGGAATAGGATCGCAAAGTGTATGCTCATCTATAACTGGAGTGTGTTGAAAAAGAAAACATCCTTCTGGTTCAGTTCCAAGTGGGAGAAAGACACTGGAAATATGGAAGGCTGTTTGAGAAGGTTTAATGGTGGACAGGAGGACCACATGGCTTTGAAGCACCAAAGTGAAAAAGAGATCAATGCTTTCAAGATGAAGGAAAAGAAATCAAGATGAAGGAAGATCAATATGCTCAGAGTGCCTGGGTTTTATAACTTTTGTTGGGATTGAATTGAAAGCTTGTATTCTGATTGGTTGTCAGACTTCCCATGGGGCATGCAGGGCAATTCTCTAGGTGTCCTGAGTTCCCAAGGCTTCGTTGGTCTTGCCTGGATGAATGACTCACTGAAAAGGGGCTTTGGCATGTTATAGCTTTACGCTGGAATCTTTGTTATAGTAAGTATTCTGGCCAGGCCTTTATGGCCCCTGTTAAAAGGTGGGGCTGAGTTTCTGCATTCTGAGGTACTTTCGCTCTTGAGGTCTACTTTTTTAGGGAGAATATTCTGCTTTTTAATATTTCCTAGAATTTCAATTTTCTAGGAGAGGAAGGTGGCTAACTTTCCTTTTTAATATTTCCTAGGATATTTCAATTTTCTAGGAGAGGAGTGGGTGCTAACTTCCTACAAGTGATTTTCTTTGAATTAAAAAAAAATGAATTTTCAAGTACCTTCATAAAAAAAAATCCACTGAACTTTATTCCAATAACTGACCTTTTGTGCAAAATATGTTGTAGATTTGATCAGATGAACAAGCAGGCGTGGTTGTTTGGACAAGAAATTTGGACAAGAAAGCCCTTTATACAATTTATCCCATCTGGTATTTCAGCAGCCTCATTTCTAGAGATAGGAGGAGCAGGTAGTAATTGTGAAAGAGATTTTACTTGTTATCATGGTATCTGCCCCAGAAGTTACAGAATGTGAAAGCCTATATGTTAATATGGTAATAAGTCAGGCATCTTACTTGGGTATCAGCACTCAGTTGCCTATTAGGATCTCTTTCCGAGCTCCTGGTTCTTGTCAACAGTGTGGTTTCCCAAACTTCCTGTTTTGGGAACTTTAACCTCTCTGCCTTGGGACTAGACTCAGGGATGGTTCTGGAATTCATGGTTCCATGCCAACCATTTGGGTTTATCTTAAATAATATCTGTTTTATTTTTTTTTACTTTGACAACATTCTAATCTGGGTATGAAGGATGTTAGATTTAATCTTTTGTTATGGTCAGTTCACTTTCTAGACTGGAAGCAACTTACGGTTACCCAGGATCTTTGCCAGGTGGCTGGATCTATTGAGATGACCCATTCCATGTATCTGATACATTTGGAGGATTTCCAAGAGCACTTGGGGAGTTTCTCAATAATCTGATAAACTATTCAATTTGGAGTCCAGCTGGTCTTGGAAAACTGTCAGAGTTCTTGATGTGAGCAGGCACTTACTGTTAAATGGTCTTGGGGAAGTCTTTGGTTTGCAGAACTTTGGGAGCTGAATTGATAAGAGACACCTGAAGCAACGGTATGAATTGTGTGTTCCTTCCTCCAAAATCTATATTTGAATGAAAAAAAAAACTATTATCCAGTGTTCAACCTGATTATTCTTTCTTTCTTTTTAAGTGGTAGAATGACAAATCACAATTATGGAGGCAAATTATCTACATACATTTTAGTCTTAAATTAACTATTTAAAGCAGTTATCCACTCCACTCCTTGGAGTGTGCAACTAACATCTTTTGGAAATTGAACTCAAGACACTGTAATACGTTCATTCATTTCAATTGGGAGGTTCAATTAAATTGTCTGATTCAGCATTGACACCAGGCTTAAAATATTCTGACACATTATTCAAAAACCTAGCTCCCTGGGAAAGAAAGGCTCTAATCCTGGGAAAGGTGGAAGGAAAGAGAGGAGGGCAAGCAGCAGCAATGTTGATAGTCTCTTTTACAGTAGCCATGAGTGCAGTGTTGGTAGAACGGAAGGACCAGTTTAGAGACTGATCATCCTAGAGAAAATCTATACAGTCACTAAGAGTCAATAATGACTTGATGGCATGCAATCAATCAATCAGTCAGTCAGTCAATCAAGATAGTCAGAAATGGACAGTGAACTAGCTATATTAATCTTCATATGATAAAACATATGCAGATAAGGGGATTGAAAGCAAGTAGATAACATTGTAAATGTTTTAAAAATATTTTTCTCTCCAATGCCCTTCCTCACCTTCCATTTTGGAATGGATCATGATAGAAATAAAAGACAATCAGAATAACAGAGTTGGAAAGGGTCTTGGAGAAGAGATGTTATTCAGCATCAGTTCTAGAGAACCAGTAGCGGAAATTTTGAGTAGTTCAGAGAACCGGCAAATACCACCTCTGACCGAAGATTTTACAGTATCCTTCCCCTGCCATGCTCATCAAGCCATGCCCACAGAACTGATAGTAAAAAAAATTGAAACCTACCACTGTCTTGGAGGTCTTCACGTCCAACCACCTGCTCAGGCAGGAAACCCTATAACATTTCAGACAAATGGTTTCCAATCTCTTCTTAAAAACATCCAGGTTGGAGCATTCACAACTTCTGGAGGCAAGTCATTCTACCGATTGTAAAGTATACATGTTTAAGTACATAGAACATCTCATGTTTTCTTTTTATATTGTATAAAATAGTTCATTGACTTTTACCAAACTGGGCAGGAGAACATAGATCTCTTAAGCCAAAAATGTGAGTGTTAGAACCCATAAATCATGGCAATCTCTAAGTGTCCTGTATTCTATGCTTGGCTGGATCATGGTGTAAAAGAAAAAAAGAACAAAAAGAAAAAGATAGCAATATTGTTAAAAAAAATTGAGAGCCACTCTAATCTCCTTTGTTCTGACCATGTCAAAGAAAATGCTGAAATAGTGAGAAGTAAGGATTTCAAGCAGGAATGAATGAACAAAAGCAGAATTCCAGCACCACTTGTTCATAAGACTCACAGGCAGTTGAGCTAGAAGCATCTTAAAGATCAGATAGGCACTCAAGAGAAAAATGCAAGAAAGAGAAAGGCTTAAGACAAGATTATTACAAAAAGCGTAAGTAAACAAAAAAGCTCATTTGCTGAATCCTCTCCATACATTTGAAGTCACCTTGTGCAATTGCCTTTGTAACTACAATAAGTTGGACTGAGCATGCAAAACTGAAGAAGATTAAATGAAAATGCCTGCGTTCTGGGCTTGCCAGCCATTGATTAGTTTGGAAGAGTTAAAAAAAAGTTTGATACCTTCTGCCGAGTTTGGCTTGCTTCAAGTAATTTGTAGGAACTTTTGATACCTGTCCAGTGCCAGGGCTGAACTCATCTTGAAGCCATGTTTGGTTCATTCTGGATCTCTGGTGATTTATAGTATTTTCTAACATGGAGTTGCTCTCGTTAGATAACTACATGGAATGCTTCTGCAATCTGAGACCCAGAACTTGATATGCCCCAGGTATCTTCTGGAATGCTCTTCTTGGCATACCAGCCAACAGACAAAGAGTGGAAGTAAATATTTCAAGATGGCAGTTATGATCACATGAACATGGCTACCATTGTTGACATTGTTAACAGTCAAAAGATGCCTCCTAGATATCCCCACTCCAAAATAAAATGAAATGAAATAGCTTGAGATGATGTTGATGCTATCTATCAATCAAATCCAATTCTCTGTGATCATATGGACCAGGGGTCTTCATATTTTCTGATCTTCTTTCAGTTGTTTTAGGTTCTGACTGGTGTCAGCCTTGATGGTATTTAACCAATGTGCTTTTTGATGGCCTCGTTTCCTTTAATAGCTGATCATTCTGAGAATAACATTGCCGTTTCCAGTGAGTTTGAGCACACGACATGGCTGAGATAAATAAATCGGAATTTTGTGGTTTTGCCTTCCAGTGATACGTCTGGTTTTATATACTCTAACACTTGTTTGTTTGTCTCCTTTGCTGTCCAAGGAATGCACAAGAGCCTTCTCCAACACCGCAGCTTGAACAAGCTGATTTTCCTTCTGTCTAGTTTTTCTACACTCCAACATTCACAACTGTGAAACAATTACCACGAAACTCTTAGCATGAAATGATTATGCTCCCTTCATGTAAAGTGCTACTCTGGTGGTGTGATTGCCTTGCCCTGGGTTATGTTTCATTTTTAGAGTAAGAAAGCATAAATTACAGTCAGTGGTGGGCCTTGTGCACGAATTGGTACGAGTTTTAATTTTCTGAAAGCATCTTTGCAGTGGAAATCCATTTGCATATTTCTAAAATGTATTTTCTCCCTCATGAGCTGATTATTTTTTTGTAATTATAGCCATTTTCCACTACCCTATAGCAAATTAAAACTCAGGTATCCTATGTTTTGCTGACAAACTGTTTTATCATTAGAACATAATGCTTAACAAAATAGGAGAGGGGAATCATATCCTGAGCACTGAAAAAAGTATCAAATATTTTGTGCACATATTCTTTTTTTCCTTATTGATATTTTTTGCATGTATTTCAGTGTTTCTACTAATTTAATACTGTAAGGAGGTAAAATACATTCCAATTGCCTGTGATAAAAACTCAAAATTACATCCATTCAAGATAAATCCTGATATGTAAAAAGTACAGAAAAATTTAAAATCTGCCCAGTATCTAATCCTATAAAATGCGAACAAATTTCCTGGAAGTGTTACAGATAACCATCAAAATGATACAAAAGGCCTTCATGAGGTGAATTGGATCATTGCTGCACCCTAGTGAGGTAAAGCTTTTCATGTTTACAATCTGAAATTTCTAGCTATCTTGCACAAATTTGCACAAGACCTTACAGAATACATGAAATAATGTACATTATTGTGCTCTTTTGTATAGTAGCAATAAATATGTCTCTGCTCTGTATTGTTCCATAATTTATTACATTCTGCTTTGTTGGTGACATTGGGGAATCATTCCATAGATGACATTTCCTCACTTCTACACTGCCTGTCTTATAGCTCTGATAGAATAATCCCAATTTGTCCCATTTAGATTATTTCAGTTAATGAAGCTTGAAAATTAGAGGCAGGGGATGCTCTATAGTACTGATCCAGTTTTGTTAAGCTCATATCTTATTTTAGTGAATAAGAGAGCTTTTTAGTAGTTATGGGCATGTTAGTTACCTACAATTTTCTAGATATGTTTGTAGACTGAATATGTGTTCTTACAGGTTCCAGAAAAGACATGTTTGGAGATCCGCCCTGAAAAGTGTTCCAGAAGTTTAAATTCAGGTGCATGGTTGTAAATGGGTATGACCAGATCAGATCACATTAATTGTGATAGAACTCAACTGGTTGCCAATTCCCTTCGGGGCCCAACTCAAAGTTCTGGCGTTCACTCTGAAAGCCCAAACATCACAAACATTTTCAAGGTTGTCTTTCCTATGTTGGCTATGAGATCTTCTAAGGAGGTCCTCTTCCAAGTAGTTTTCATAGACTCTGAGTTACAAGGGAAGAGATGTCTTTAATTAACCCACCCTTTCATGTGGGTTAATGAAAACACACATGTGTTTTGTCATGTGTGAAAATGCCTAAAATGGTTCTGATAAGTTAACACTTTCTGCAGCTGTGTAAACCCACCCCCCTATTTTTTTTTAGTAAGATTGAGGAAAGGAAAAAGAAGCCTTGTCCTTTTGTAATAGGTGAAGTTCTTTCCTTTTGTGGATTAAAATTTCCCAGCTGGGAGAAATGCAGAATGATTTGGTCAGCTGCGTTGAAAATAAAAATCAGTTTTGTAGAAGCGTGGGAAATCAGGACATAGGAGACCAGCGTAACTTCAGCTCTTTATTCAAGATATAGATCTGTGTGGCCTTTAGCAAGCTGCAGCAGCTCTTCTGATAGAGCTAGCCAGTGACTCTTACCCAATGACAGCTTTCTGAACCTCCCGCGATCGGTTCGTGCAATCATGGGAGATTCCTTACTAACCAATCACCATCGTGTGTCTCGGCCAATCACAGTGTAGCTTGTTTCAGCCAATCAGGTTAAGGTATTACAAGAATGTTAACATGTAACAACCCTCCCCTCTTGGTATGGTCCATTCTACGTGACGTAGTCGCGTAGGTAGGCAGGGCTTTTTACTTGTCGACTTGACCTCCCGCCTCTTCTCCATGGGAACCACCTTGGAAGGGCTGTGAAGTCAGGCCTTTGGCCGCAACTCCCACCCGGTGCTACTGGGTTCGTCGAGTTGTCGGCTTCTTTGTTCCAGCTGGTCTTTCCATGCTGGTTGAGCTGGCTTGACTGTTCCTTCCAGGTGAGGTTCCGGTGGGTCGGTCCTCCTCTGGTACCTGTCGGCTGTCTTCATTTTCTGGTGAGTTATTGTTGGTTTTCTTTTTTATTTTAGCCGGTGTTGTTTATTTCTTGGTTCGGTTTGAATTGGTTTGGCGCCCGTTTGATTTGTCATTGTCTTGTAGGTCGATATTTTCTCTTTCTTTTGATGTTTTGGGTTTCCCCCTCTTCTAGTTTTTTATAAAGGGCGGTCTGTTTGTGAGTTTGTGGGTTTTCAGGTGCTGTTTAAATCTATTCTTGATCAATTTGCGTCGAACATGCCGTTTCCAATTTCTTCCGTCCTCTGTTTCCAGCAGGTACAAATCTGGGGGCCTGTTACTTAGTTATTGTAGGGCGGTACCCCATAGTGGGTCCCCCTAAGAAATTTTTAGCGTAATTGTGGTCTCCCGGAATTAAACGTCCGGGTACCTGCTGGATGAGTCTGGTGGTTTTTTCTGGACTGTAAGTCGGGTGTGAAGTCTGTCTTAGTGGGGATTCCGGAGTTTTTCTTCCCATCGGAGTTCTGCTGGGCTTTTATTGGGTTTTGGCACTTTGGTGTTATGTGCTTGTATTGTTAATAGTTTATTTATTTTGTCGTGTATGTTACCATGGTGTCCATCTTTTCTAAGCGTCTTTTGGTGTATCTGACCCATTCCTTCCGGCCCGCCGTGTTTTGCTGCGCATTGAACGGGCCTGTCAAGTGTGTTCAGATTCCCCATTCATGCCAAGGAATTCTCGAATGCCAAATGCCATAAATTGTGGCCCAATTGTCAAGATACTATCAAGTCAGGTAGGCCGTGGGGGTGTCCGAAAGCTCTGCTTTAGTTGTTTTGGGTCGATCGCATTAGGCTTTACCTCCAACCAGTTTTCGGAGCGTACAGCGTCTATTGCAATCAGAAAGATGTCCTTTTCGTGGGTCCTGCAAAGTCTATTATGGACCCTTGACCATGGTCCCCTCTGGTGTTTCCCCACTGGAGGGTTGGTGCTTGGGCGGGTTTGGTCTGGATTTGCTGACATTTGTCCACATGTAGCCACCCAGTTTCAATGCGTTTTGTCTATCCCTGGCCACCATATGTAGCTTTCTGGCTAGGGATTTCATTTTCACAATGCCCGGTGTTCCTTCATTCAACATGTGTAATTAAGTTATTTTTTGTAAGCTTCTGGAACTACCACTCTATTGCCCCATAGTATACATCCCTGTTTGGGGAGGATAATTCAGTTTGCCGGTTTCGGAAGGGTTTTAAAATGGTCACTGCTTTCTGTTTCCGGCCACCCTTTTACCAAGTTCAAATACTCATGCCCAGTTTTGCCATCTTTGCCTTCTCTCTCGCAATTGTTGACGCGCTGTTGTTGGTAGATGGGCAATTGTCTCTATTCAGGGTGATGTGGTGGGTCAGGGTCATCTTCGTAATCTGTTAAGGGGCAACGGCTTAGTGGCGCGGCATACAAGATGCATTTCCCTGGGCCGATGATTAGTTGGTAGTTATAGGCAGCAAGGAACTCAGAACACCTTTGTTCATTCGGGGACGACAGTATGTTGGGGGTGACCTTGTTTCCCGCGCCAGGATCCCCAGTAAGTGGTTTATGGTCAGTGATTGAAGAGTGAGCTCCTACCGTATAAGTACTCGTGAAACCGCTTCATGCTGGTAAACCGCTGCAGGTGCCTCCTTTTGTTGAGCTGGCTTATAATTTTCTTTCTGAGCCTTTGATGTGTTTTTGGAGAAGGTAAGCAAATCAGTGCTTTCTCTCCCATTCTGGCAGGGTATGGCTTAGCATAGCTCTGATGCCGAATGGAGAGGCATCGCAGGTACCGTTTAGTGGTGGTCTCGCTGTACTGGATGATGACTGATTGTGGATGTGAGGGCAGATCTTTTTATGTTCCAGAAGGTGGCCTCTTCCCGCTTGCCCAGTGACCAAAAAACAGACGTTCTGTCGAGCAACTTATGCAGAGGTTTCCGCTATTGTTGCCTTCTGTGGCAAAAAGAATTGGTAGAAATTGATTAGTCCAGAAAGGCCTGTAATTCTGCCCTTATTTTGAGGCTTGGGGCTTCCTTTATGCTTTATTTTCTTGTGCGTGCGTGGATTCCCTCTTTGTCCACCAGATATCCCAGGCAACTCAAACCTTTTCAGTGCATAAACTGGCACTTTTTCTTTTAACTTTAAGTCCTTGCATTTTTAATTTTTGTCAGGACTTATCTGAGTTGGCTTCTCAATTGTCTTTTTGACTTTTGGGGCGCTACCAACACGTCATCAAAATATAGCACCGACTTCCCTTAATTTCCTGGAGTAACCATTCCAATTAAAACTCCGTGGAACACCCCGGTGCCACACTGACTCCGGAAATGGAGCTTTTGCCCCAGAAAGCCCCCCTGTGGGTCATTGATAGTTTGCGCTTCCGCAGTCTCAGCATCGAGGGGCACTGTTGATATTCCTAAGTCGAGTTTGGGCAAAGGACTTTTTCCAGTCCCCCGAGTGAGTTGTAGGGAGGTGCTGTTACAAACCGTGACTGGGTATGCACTTTTGTCTGGCAGCTGCATTTGTTAGTGTTCGCTTTATAGTCCTTCCCACAAATTCTCACCGGACCCATCTGGTTTGATTGGGGTGACTATTGGGGTCTCCCAGCATGCATGATCTATTTGGTTCCAGGACCCCTTGTGTGATGAGCTTATCTAATGTTCATCTATTTTTGGTTTGAGGGCGAATGGGAACTCGTCTTTGGTTTGAGCCAGAATGGGGCAATATTGGGTTCAAGCTAAATGATAATTGGCGGACCCCGGTACTTGACCTAATTGTCCATCGAACACTTCTTGGGAATTCCTTCATTCAAGCTCCTCTTCCATCTGTTTCCTCTTCCTTTTTCTTTATACATGGTTCGATGCCGTCACCTCGATCCTTAATGGCACGAATATTTTCAGACCCAGCAGGCTTGGTGGTCTCTGATTGACAATAGTGAAGTGGAAGTACTTTTCCATTGCCTTTTGAAGGATACATGGAAGTGATCCAATTCCTATAGGGATTTCTGTTTCCCCTGATAGTCTAATGAGTGAGTGAGTCTCTTGGTTCTCCAGCTCTTGTTTTCTGTAAGCTGGGCACTAACCTCTTAATTGTGTCCCAGGAACACACATGGAGAGGTATGATTCCGGATCCACCCTCCTTCTGCACAGCCTGCCTTCGATGCTGACCTGCACATGTACCTTTTTTCCTGCATCTGATGTTGTCTGAATGGCCGATTTGTGACCATTTGATGGTTCTTTCTCCAGTTCTGGTTCTCACTGAGCTCTTGCTTCGGTTTTTGCTTTCTTCCATCGGTTCTCTGTGAATCTGTCTTGGTTTTCTGGGCAGCGCATGTTGTTGCATCGTCTTGGGGGCTGGAGTTCCATCTGTTTTGGCAACCTTGGTGATATGCGTGCGTTTTTCATAGTATTGGCAAATGGCGTCTAAAAACCGGCACTCAGAACAGGGTGGTCGCCACCACAACCAGCGCCACTGGGAAGCCTGACCTTTTACTACTTCTCCATCCGGTCTAGCTCCTGCTTGCAATCTGTGGACTCCTCTCCCTCATAAATGTCGGTTGGGTGATAGCATCGATGTCCTCGTGGTGCGCCGTTTGTTGCTTTGACCATTTTCAGAGTTCGTTTTTTGGAGATGTGTTTCAGTCTCTATGTTGTTGGCTGGTCCCTTTCGTTTCATTTGTCGCATCTTGGCCACTGATCTTCGTGTCTTTGGGTGCATGCTTCAGCAATGGCTTTCTGTAGCGTAATGTCTGCCCGAGCCAATTAGCCTTGCTCTGCGGAGGATGGCGGTCTCTGAGACCGCAGAACCACGCAGTCCCTCAGAAGCCATCGTCCATGTTGAAAAAGCCCACACGCACCCCGGATGTTCCTCAATGCTGCACCAAAAAAATCCCGATGCTCTCTCCGTCCTTTTGATTCCGATGGAGAAATTTCGTTATCTGCCCGGATCAGGTTGGACAGTGGGGCATAGTTGGTTCCCAAAGTAATTGATTAGATCTGGCCAAAGTCATCTCCTTTTCACATCCTCTGGCTTGGCCAATGCTTTGGCCATCTGTGAATATGGCTGGTCCACCAATGGATCAGGAACACAGCTCTCTCTAGTGGTCGTTTTGGCATCCTTAGATTGTTGCTCTCGAGGAATATGAGCGAATCTATTGATGTAAGATTCCTGGGTCCTCGGTTGCCTGGTTTGAATGTTATGGTTGCGTGAGTTGTTGCCCGGCCATCTCATTGGTGTGCTTCAGCTCAGTTGCCCACGTGGCCTGACTGGTATCTTTGTCTCAGTGTCCCACCTTCATCATCAATTTTAGAAGTGCGGGAAATCAGGAGACAGGAGACCAGGATAACTCAGCTCTTTAAATTCAAGCGGTATAGATCTGTGTAGCT
This sequence comes from Laticauda laticaudata, assembly GCA_004320025.1. Taxonomy (NCBI): domain Eukaryota; kingdom Metazoa; phylum Chordata; class Lepidosauria; order Squamata; family Elapidae; genus Laticauda; species Laticauda laticaudata. The sequence continues at coordinate 35,093 of BHFT01032856.1, read as the reverse complement.
ATTAGTGAGCCACGGCTGCTCTTCTTATAGAGCTAGCTAGCGGCTCTTACCCAATGGAAGCTTTCTGAATTCTCCGCGATCGGTTCTCCCAATCATGGGAGATTCCTACGAACCAATTAATTCATCGTGTTCTCGGCCAATCCACGTGTAGTTCGTTTCAGCCAATCAGGTTAGGGTAATTACAAGAATGTTCATATGTAACAAGTTATTAATAGGAAGGCAGGTAAGAAATCTCACAGCGTTCCTAGGATTAATCTTACCTTGTGAGTAGAGAAACTCCTTTTTTATAACCCTTCAGATTCCTTTTGATTTTTAATATGAACCTTTTGAACTCTTTGATTTGTGTGCCGTGTGATGAAGTTCCTGTCTTTTTGATATTGGGATCTCTTCCTGGGGATCTTGGTAATTGTGGTTGTTTGTTGCATTATGGTTGCAATATCCCCAAGTTTCCTGTTATGCCTCTTGATTTGCTTTTCACAAGTTTATGCTTGCCATCTATTTGCATTTCTATAGGAAAGGATCACAGTTTTAGTTTGTAGGTTTTTTCCCTGTATCTCATGCCTGTAATTTTCTCCTTCCTTTGTTGTGAAAAATAAGCTGGCTCCAGCTATTTTAATAGCCCTACTTGACTAAGGGTGGGGGCTGTTTCCCTCGAAGAGGGGGGAATCATAACTTCCAACAATCCCCCTTTTTTCTTTTTTTTTCAAAACACGTGAATGTTTTGACAAAAGTTTAAAAGGTGATCAGATAAGGGAGACTTCATGGGTACTTTTAATTTTTCTGATGCAAAGGGAGGACTTTGAAAAAAGAGGCAACAGAAAAGGATTCTTTCATTGGCTCCCAAATTATTATTATTTTTTTGTTATATCCAATTTTTTCATGCCAATTCATTTTCAGATGTTTGATGTACCCCTTTTGAATGAGTTTACAGTCCGGTTGTAAGCAGAAGCCTCTACATTTTCCACAGCCTTTAAATTACAGACTGCTCATTTCCAAGGTTATGGTTACTACCTGCCTAACTCTTAGATTCCAGGGTTTGTGAGGCCAAATTGCGGTTAGTTAGTGTGCAACCCAGGCTGTTTAGTATTTTTAAAATTACACACAATGAACCCTGGGATTCATGAGTCCTGGGACTCATGAAACCACCAGTGCAACATGTTATATTTTACTGGGCAACTGGGCAGCATCGTTTGTGAGTCACAGTAAGGGCTTGGGATTTGGAGATCTCTTTTCTGCTATCTCTTCAGGAATTGTCTGAGAGGGATGCCCCTGCCCATGGAATTAGCAGGGAGTTTTGCTTGGGCCTTAATGCCACAAAGCAGCAAAAAAAAAAAAAAATCAATAGACACAAAAAAAGGAAGCTAGGAGCAGCAAAAAAACAACAACAACTAGGAGCAGCTTTGTGTGGAAGTAGGTGAAAGGGATAACCTCTGTGTATGTGCCTGTGTATGTAGCTAGTTTCACAATACAGATAATACAAACATGCTGTACAATTTTCCCTCCCACCAGACAGAAGTCCAAGGTGTGCAGAACTTGCTGGGCCAGCCGCTCAAATACAATCCTTACATGAGTACATCAAACTGGTTACAATATAAATGATACAAGAAGAAAACATTACAATAAATTTCACATTACAATGAATTTCCAATTACAGTGAATTTCCACCTTCCCCCCATAATCTTTTTAACTATCTTTTGGAAACTGAAAAGAGTCTTTTAGTCTTTTACTGGTCCATCTCAGGGTCCTTTCCTTCATGTCTGTGGGTGACATAGGCTTGGCCTGATGATATGGGTGGTCAGTCAGGCTTGGGAAGGTCTGCTCCCCTCTGGTTTGCTGAAATGATTTTCAGTGGATGCTGGATCCAAACCAGCTCCTGGCTCTAATGGATGGAATGTCTCTAGGGAGTAGTATCTGCTTCCACATGTTGTAGGGCTGAAAGACACAGAACAAGGGTCCCTTCCCCGTCTTCACTGGTATTTCTACCAGGAAAGGCATTGTAAAATGATTAGAGATTTTTTGTGGGGGTTAGATAGCTTGCAGACATGGTTTGAGTAGGAAGAAAAATAATACATCTAAACAGATAAATCAATTTCAACAAAATGGGAACACAATAGATGAGAAAGGGGAAAAAAAAATCTGGCTTCACATGGTTCAGAAAAAAAAGATCAAGTAAAGTTAGTTAAACACACAGTAAATGCAAGGATGAAACTTTTCTTGAAAATGAAGTTAAAACATTTGTTAATAACCTTGGGTTTTTCTTAAAAGCACAGAGAGGAAAGAAAATTGAACTGTGTCCGTCATCCAGTCTAATTGGCCTGACCAGACTGGGCAAAGACATTTTCTTTTCCCCTCAGCGTCTCCAACTCTTAACAATTTAAAATTGATATCTGAAGGGATCAGAGACACTTAACAGTTGCAACAGTTATCTTGAGGACACACAAAGATTTAGACACACAAAGACTTAGACACACGCACACACACACACACACACACAAAAACAAACAAGGATACCAAGAGGAAAACAAAACAGGTTTACACACAAACACTGAACATTCCCACAATAAATCTCAGTTATATTGGGGAAGGCACAAATCTTAAGGAACAAACCACGTGGTTGCATAGAAGACAGATAATGAGACACAGAAGGAAAGAATTAATTAAAAAAAAATCTCATGTGATCCTGTTTTATATATTGTATAATATATATATTTATATATAAAGATATTTATATATAAAGATACCTTTTAAGTATCTTTATTTAGCCAAATTGGTCTTCCTGTATCCCTCATCAAAGCCCACTCTCTATGTACACATTTTGCTTTTTGCTATTTTCCTCATCCCAGCTCGGGTAGGCATCTGCCGCTTAACAAATTGTTGGAAGAAATATCCTTCTGGGTTCAGTTCCAGCTATTTTAATAGCCCTACTTGACAAAGGGTGGGGGCTGTTTCCTTAGAAGAAGGGGGAATCATAACTTCCAACAAAATGAAATATATAAACAGATATATTTGAGCTGAATATATCCTAAAATGAAGGAGAAATCAAAATATGTCACTAACTCCTTGAAATATAATGATCTTCTTCAATGCCACTATAACATGTGACTGTCTTTGAGGCATTAGGAGAAAAGGAAAATTGTTCTTTGCCATGGCATTTTAGTGAATTATTTTTTTTCAGTTTTTTTATTCTCCTACTTTTAAATGTGTTGTTTATTGTACATTCCATTGCTTTTATGTTGTTTGATTTTATTTTGGATACTGTATTTTTGAATGGATGGTAGAATAATACCTCACTCTCACACACTCTCTCTCTCACTCTCTCTCATCTTCTTTCACTAAAGAAGAAATTGTGGGCAATTTATGACCAATAAAAATAATTAAAATAAACCTTAAAACCATACCCACATACCCCCTAGAATCCAATTCCAAGAGTTCTACTTAAAGATAACAGAGAGAGAGAGAGAGAGAGAGAGAGAGAGAGAGAGAGAGAGAGAGAGAGAGAGGGAGAGAGAGAGAATAATTAATAATCAACAATAAGGCAGGCCAATAAACTTTTACTTGCACCCCAAATTCTCAGTAAAATAAGATTGTCTTCTTGAAAATAGTTGGCATAGGTGTGGTCTCATTTTTGGGAGGCTAGCTGTTCTATAGCAATGAGGTTGTCACATAAGAAAGTTCAGTGGTGGAATTCAATTTTTTTTTATTACTGGTTTGTGGGTGTAGTTTGGTGGGTGTGGCTTGGTGGCATGGCTTGGTGGACATGGCAGGGGAAGGATACTGTGAAATCCCCATTCCATCCCCACTCCTGGGGGAAGGTTACTGCAAAATCTCATTCCCTCCTGACTCTACTAACCTGCTTTCTAGCTCTGTTCTCCTGTGCAGGGTAACCAAAGAAGACCCAGCCAATCAGCTGGGACTTGGGAGGCAGAGAATAGATGTGGGGAGGGAACCAGTCAGAGGTGGTATTTGTCTGTTCTATGAATTACTCAAAATTTCTGCTACCAGTTCTCCAGGACTGGTCAGAACCTGCTAAAAACCACCTCTGACAAGGTTATTTCAGTAAGAAGGGCTGGGACAAAATTGCAGAGAAAGACAAAGGTTTATGATATATGATCAGTATTTATTTGGAAACATTCTAGTATATCATGAGACACTCCCTGATAGGAATTGCTGGATTATTATCAATGTTCTAGCAAGGACCTTCAAGTATATTTAACTTTTGACTATGCAAAATCACCCATATTATGATCTGGCTAACAATTTTTTGGTTATTGGTATACAGTAGTACAGAATAAGGGTAGGCACCTTGGTGTCCTCTACATACTTTGGATTAGAATTTCAATTATCTCAGATCAGCAGTGGTAAGAACATATAGGTTTTGTAGTTCAAATCTGTATGGCATCGAACTGCCTTCTCTAGATTAATCTCTCGTACTTAGAATATGTTTTATGCATTAATCTTAAAAACATTTACGTAGCTATCAAAGCTTTTCAAGGTTCCAGAATGCTTAATAGCTGAGTTCTCATGATGTACTGAACCACCAAATACCAAGCATATTTTAGCCTACTGTGCCCCCAGACTGAAGTTGTGCAAACCCTGAAAATTGGGTTGAATAATCATCATGGTTCAAAATAATGAAGGTTCACCGAGATAAGCAAACATAATCAGTAATTATTTTCTTTTTCTTTTTATAGCCATGGTAGCTTATCTTACCCCCTGTATTCTGAAAGTTTATTTGGCTGAGTCAGATTTGTTATATTTTAACTATACAACTGGAACACTATTATAAGCAACCATGCTAAGAAGTTACTATTCCCTTAGGCTAAGTGACACTATTTGAAAGGTGAATTGTAAAACCCATACAGTCAGAGTATTCAACTCCCTTTTTAACATTAAAAATAAAATCTTCTTGCAGACAAAATCTCCTTCTGTTGAGTCAGCTTTATTATAAGAAGGGCAAAGAAGCAATAGGCTCTAGCCAAGGAAAAGTGTTTAATTGACATTTGTCCTCATCCTAGAATACTTGCTGACATGGCCAGTTCAGATTCTGTAGTAATTTTTAGCATTGATTAAAGAAGTATTTGTTTTTAGCATTAGTTCTGGCTTCTTCTACCCAAGTTCCTTTCCCAGTTATGGTATATTGCTGAATTAACTTCCATGGAAAGTATTTAGATCTATCAAATATTTTCCCTATTTTGGATATCATAGAGCAGGGGGCACCAACTTTTTGGACCTCAGGGACCACTAAATTCATAATTTTTAGTCTCACAGACCACGAATATGAATTTTTGAAAAAAGATAAATAGTATTTAGTGCAATATAGAAAATGCAAATATTTTTTCTGCAGACCACCAAAATTTTCTCACGGACCACCAGTAGTCCATGGATCACCAGTTGGTGACCACTATCATAGAGACCTGAGTTATGCTTGGCTGGACCAAATAGAATAGTGTAAAATGAACTTTATGGAGGATCAGTTGTTTAGGATGGGCCAAGATAGAAAGAGGTGAACAACAAAAATAAATTAGATAATCCTGGAATTTAATTAGGTTGCCTTGCAGTGGTTGTCATTGTAAATGGCTATTCCCCTAAACATAGGGGTTTGTAATATTGAGGTCCATTTATTTTAATGTTTTCAGGGTTTGTTTTCATGTTGTAATTATATTTTGCTTTTTCTCCAGGGCTCCAAAGCAGCTTCTATGACCCTTCACTGTATCTGCATAACAATAAACCAGAGGTGGTATTCATCGAGTTCTGACTGGTTCTGGAGAACTGGTAGAAGAAATTTTGAGTAGTTCAGAGAACTGGCAAAAATACCACCTCTGACTGGCCCCACCCCATCTATTCTCTGCCTCCCAAAGTCCAGCTGATCGACTGGGTCTTCTTTTGTTGCCCTGCACAGGAGAACGGAGCTGGAAAGCAGGTTAGTGGGATGGGGAAGAATGGGGATTCTGCAGCAACCTTCCCCCAGGAGTGGGGAAGGAATGTAGATTTTACAGTATCCTTCCTTTGCCACACCCACCAAGCCATACCCACCACCCAATAAGCCATGCCCACAGAACCGGTAGTAAAAAAATTTCAATCCTACCACTGAAATGAATCCTAGGAGATAAGCTCAGCTGAGAAGATCACTTGAAAAGAGGGGTGTCAAACTCGCATCATCACAGTGGCGTCACATGACGATTGGGACTTTTTCCCCCTTTGCTAAACCAGGTGGGGGCTGGGCCAGCATGTGACACATCTGGACCTCAGGCCAGACACTCTGCTCTAAAAGATTGTATTTCTGTGGTTGTGCATCTCTATCATGTCCTAGTTCAATATCTTAGCCACTATCAGTAGTCCTCAATTTATGACCAGAATTGAACCCAAAATTTCTGTTGCTAAGCAAGACAGAATGAGTAAATGAGTTTTGCCCCATGTTATGATCTTTCTTGCTATAGTTGCTATGTGAATCACTGCAATTGTTAAGTTAGTAAAATGGTTGTTAAATGAATCTGGATTGTCCATTGACTTTGTTTGTCAGAAGATCACAGAAGGGGATCACATAATCCTGGGATACTGCAACCGTCATAAAAATGAATCGGTTGCCAATTGTCTGAATTTTGATCCTGGGACAATGAGGACTGTACAATGTTGTAAGTATGAAAGACGGTCATAAGTCATTTTTTCAGTGCTGTTGTATAAAAGTCACTAAACAAATTGTTGTTAGTTGAGGACTACCTCTATATCACAATGTACAGAGCATGTGAATTTCAGTAACTATAGTTGAGGAATACAATATTGTTGTTTAAATTACTTGCTATTTTGGTGCTTTTTTTTTAGCTTCTCTGTTCGTCAAAGCCCCCAAAATTGGTTTTGTTCGGTATGATATTTGGAGCTAATAGAAATCATACCTCAAAGTAACACTTATATCCAAACTATAAATCACAAGGTAGTTTACCAGTCACAAATAATTATATTCTGAGCTACAATGGCCCAAAGACCAATATATAAAGGATAAATTTTCATTTAGTTTTGATATGGAACATTTGAAATATATTGTATCGTAAGGGGATGTTTCCTTTTACTAAGTGTATATGAAAATCTATGTGACATCCTAATTTTAGCAGCTCCCTCTGGCTCTATTATCCCTTCACTACTTCCATTTCTTTCACGGAACATGTCCCCTTTCTGTAAAAATTTCTTGGAATGGGCAATGGATGCTTAGTTTCTTGTTTAATCCCACTTATATCTTTTCTTACACCCCATTTCCCTCCCCTTCATTTCTTTGGTATCTTCCTTCAGCAGGATAATAATGGACAAAACTCTAGTGTGCATAAAACTGATTCTTCAGCTTGATGTTCACCTTTCCCAAATTCCTTATGCAAAAGTAAAGGACACATTCAATTCAATTCAGTTTATAAAAGTCATAGACCAGAACAAATAAAAACACTCTGTAAACTTACAATTAAAAATTCCAGTATAAATAATAAATAACAACTATAATCTATGATAAAATCCAGTCTGAGAATTACATATGGTTTAACTATACTAAAATTACAATTTTGTAAAATTACAAAAATTACTAATCAGTTTAATACTAAAAGGGAAAGGAATAAGCAGCACAAAAGGTTTGCCACATTTGCAATAAAATGTGCATTTGCATAAAATAGCTGTGGTGGATTAGACACTTGTTTCCGACAAATCCCCAGTGCTGCTGTGCAGAATCTCATCACCTGCGTTGTAGTTATGGACTATTCATCCTTAAGCAGCCACTGGAGATAAGCAGTGTTGCAATGGCCAGGATACCTAGCAGTTGTTGGCAGGATATGTTTTTTTTTTCCTGAATCTTTGTGTAAAAGGAACATTGAAGGAATATGTGACCCATAGTCTCCACCTCTCCTGAGCCACAGGAACAGAACCTTTCAGTCAATGGTATAATTTTATACTTGCTGTATAGAACGGCCGATGGAAGCGCATGGCAACATGCAAGCAAAAATCCTTTCTGGTGATCTACTGACTTCAACTGGCTGAGATAGCTGACAAGAGTAACAACATATCTTATGGCATCTGGAGCCAGAAACAGCAGAGCTTTCCATAAGTCCGTTTGCCTTTCGATGTTGTCTACCCTTTGTTGCAAGGTTTTGTTTGTTTTGCTTGGTCGTAGTCCAACTTGAGTATTGAAGCTGGGGAGAAATCTAGTTTGGCAAGGTTGGACTTGACAGCCTTGATCTAAGATGAGGATAAGTTGTCTTGGAAGACATTTGTATTTTCCACATAAAACATAAGATCCTCTTTCTTAACCTCTTCCTTTCCAAAGTCTAGCTTGGAATATTCTATTATGGTACATATGAACATGAATCTTGGATCTACTTGGATGAGGCTATTTATACAAGACCTACTTCATTCTCAGTTTAATTACTGAGATCTCATCTCCAATACAAAGATTTGTCATTTCCTTCTACTGAATAAGTAACGTGCTAGATTTAGGAATCTAATTGCAATAAAGTTAACCTTCCAACTACTCCTTCAGCCTAAGACAGTTCACGACTGTTAATGAATGCTAAGTTTACATGAGTATTCTCAATATGCTGCAGAGAAAATTTATTGGGATATATATATATAATATACCTGCAATTTCTGAGAGCCACAAGTCAGAAGCTCCAAGACATGAACAGTTTTAATGTGCTTGTAAGAATCCTCTTCTCCTTCCTATTCTCACAGCTCTAGAACTGACATAAATGCTCCTGTAGTGCTTTTCATAACAGTGTTTGCTCCATTCTTACTAGCTACTGCCAACATGGAATGCATATACAAAGATCATGAAAAAATCTCTCTGCGTTATCATTGCAAAACATATACTCACCTTGGGAAAGATTTCCACACAAACAAGCAAGTATGTAAAGAGATCACCATTACCTTTTGCAAAATAACAACAATTATTATTATTATTATTATTATTATTATTATTATTATTATTATTATTATTATTATTATTATTATTATGTAGAACAAAATCACAAGGTCACCAAATTGATGAAATACATTCAAAGAGGTGTACTCAGGATTATTTCTACCAAGCTACAGGAAGGGGAAAGAGAAAAAAGAAATAGCTGAATTGCAAGGGTCTCTTCCATGGATCAAGAGATAGTTGAAGGGATGAAATAGTGAAAGTGGTTGGATTTTGCAGCCTGTCCAGGCTGTGGATCATACAGAATTTCAAAACACCAAGAGGTGCAATAATATTTTTATTTATTTTTATTTTATTTAGTTTGTCAAGCATGTATGAGAAAACAAGTATAAGTATGAACTTAACATATAAATAGGTATAAGTATATACATAATAAATGAGTACAAATAAATGGGAACAGTAGGACAGGGACGATAGGCATGCTGGTGCACTTATGCACGCCTCTTTACAGACCTCTTAGGAATAGAGTGAGGCGCATGGTAAACACCTAAAGGTTAAAGTTTTGGGGGTTTGAGGTTGTAACAACAGAGTCAGGTAGTGAGTTCCAGGCATTGACCACTCTGTTGCTGATGTCGTATTTTCTGCAATTGAGTTTGGAGTGGTTTACTTTGAGTTTGCATCTATTGTTTGCTCATGTGTTATTGTGGTTCAACCTGATGTAGTCATTGACAGGTAGGACGTTGTAGCAGACAATTTTGTGTACTAAGCTTAGGTCAGGCAAATGAGCTATTCTGAAGCTATTTCCATATTGCTTTTTTACATTCTGTTTCTTGTGTTCCATCATATCTGGGGATTGGAAGCTCTCCTGATGTTACCTGGGAACTTTTCTTCAATTTTTCCATTTCCCCTTTCCTTAAAATCTAAGGGCTGAGAAGGTGCTAATGAGGCTAGATTTCAGTCTCTGAGATGGGATTTTCTTCTAAAAAGATGATCCAATCTGTTTGATTACTGTGAGCATGTGGTCCCAGGAAATGAGGGTTGTGACTTTAAATATTTAAGTTCAAATAAATGCCAAAATAGTCTTCATAATTTCTATGAAGTTTTCTTCACCCATGAATAATGCTTGCATATTTCTATTCTGTTTTTAGGATATTTATTCTCAGATCCACCCTGATACATTTTTAGAACTTATGTTACTTTTGGAATCCCCCTATGAGCGACATGAGCAGTTCTTAAATATGATAGATAATAGATAGATAGGTAGACAGAAAGATATAACCTGTTTTCCTGAAAATATGACCTACCCTGACACGCCACAACACCTGTCTTGCTGGCCCAGAAAAGAGAGAGGGAGGGAGGGAGAATATTTTAGGAGATGCTGGTGCTGATAATTAATTTTGATAATTGAATTTTCAATCTTTCTGATACCTCCTTAGGCTGCTTGCAATTCAATTCTGAAAAATTTCTGTTGAAGGTATTTTTTTATATTGTCATTTTCTTGGAATTTAATCAAAGCATGGGAACCCCCGGAAATGCCAGACGGGACAGATGACTCTAGAAGATAAACAAAAAACAAAACATTCAAACATCTGTCTTCTTATTTAAGGAGTATAAGGAAGATACACACCATCCATGAGAAATTCACTGAAATTCTTCTGAAAAGTATTATGAAATACCTTAATAAAATGAAAAAAGCTGGTAAAAAGTAATGCAAAAGTATTTTTATTCATGTCACGAAAATTTAATCAGAGATCATAAAACCAGACCTATGCTTAATTCTATTAGTGTTAACTGTGCCTCCAGACTTTACTGGTTTTGATGGTACATCAAGTATAAGTTATATGGATAACTTTCTGCATATTATATACTACTGTCAAATATCTCTCAAGTTTCCAGCATACTGGCAAGACCTGGGAGTGCTGTTACAAGTTGCAGTATTTACTGAAAAAGATGATATTCACTATCTAGGAGAGTTGTAACAGCCTCCCTTTTTTTTTTACTTTGGGAGAGAAGCCTTATTCTTTTTTTTTTTTAAAGAAGTAATAGAATATTAACTTCTATCTTTGCAAAAAACTTTCCTGCTGATTATGACTAACACTCTATTTACTCACATTTAAATTAGTTAGCTTTTGCAAACATTTATCCTTGGTTGGGTTACATGGAACATCAATCTTCCACTGTGGTCTGAGTTAAGGAGACAGCGAGTATCTACAAACTTCAATAGAAAGTGGCATAAATCTGTGCTGATTTGAAGCTCAAAACCTTAAGCCCGTGTCACACTGCCCAACGGATGCAAAAAGGACACAGCGGACGAGCAAAATGTTCCATCTGTTGTTATCTGCTCTCAAAAGGGCAAAAAATTGCATAACCCGGAGCGGATAACACGGACGCGGGGAGGACGCAGGGCGGATGGAAAGCGGATGCGGAACGGAAGCCTAGCGATGGAAGCGGATGGAGTGGATGGCACATCGCAGGGCTTCCGGGGCCTCAGCGAAGCGGATGCAGAACGGATACAGCGTATGCAGAACGGATGCCAAGCGGATGAAGCGGATGCACAGCGGATGCACAGCGTGATGCACAGCGGAAGCCTAGCGGATGGCCTGGTGTTAATTGCGCATGCGGGGGGGGATGCATTGCATCAGCCCCGCAAGATATAACGGAAGCAGCTCGGAAGCAGTCGCCATTCAGGAGGAAAGACCTGCTGCCGACGGATTGGCTGCCTTGCCTGCCCTGCCCTGCATGTCTGCCTGCCAGCCTTGCTGCCAGCCTCCCTGCCAGCCTTGGTGCCTGCCTTGGTGCCAGCCTTCCGCCGCCTTGGTGCCGCCTGCTGCCAGCCTTCCTGCCAGCCTTCTTGCCAGCCTTGGTGCCAGCCTTGCTGCCTGCCTGCCTTGGTGCCTGCCTGCCTGCCAGCCTTCCTGCCAGCCTTGGTGCCAGCCTCCGCCCAGCCTTCCTGCCAGCCTGGTTCCTGCCAGCCTCCCTGCCAGCCAGCAACCCCACAACCATGCGGAAGCACAGCAAGCTCAGCCATCTGCTGCCAGCCCTGGCAAGAGGACAGGGCTACCATCCCACCCTGGCCCTCACTCTGGTTCTCCTGGGCGCTCTCGCAGCACGGGCTCGCTCTTCTGCGGCTGGCGCTTCTGCTGCTTCTGGTTCTGGAGGAGCTGATGACAAGCACTCCAGCACCAGCCACCTCCACAGCACCTGCACCCTTCACCCCTGAGACTGAGCGACCAAGAGGAGTGCCAGAGACTCTTTTTTGTTTTATAGCTTGTTGTTAATAAAGTCTATTTATGATTCACACACTTGCTCCATTTCTTTTTTTTTTAATAAATCTTGTGCTGGAAACTTTTAGAAATGGTTTAAGCCTTTGCATGCTTGTGGGATGGGTAAGGAAAGCTTTGGGATGGGTTAGGATACCTGTGGGATGGGTAATAGCTGTGGGATGGGTTAGGATAGCAGTGGATAGATAAACCTCCAGTGCAAGCATAGTGGGACTGTATGGTTCCACCCTCCAGGTGCCACACCTACGGCCCTTTATTATCAATAATAATGTAATAATTATCCACACATGTCAACATAAACAAAACTCTTTATTAAACGCCTGTTCATTGTAGGCCAACCAAACATACATGGCCCAATCTCATCCATGTGATGAGACAGGCTGAAGGAAGCACTCATTAATCATCTATCATCCTGTCTTGCCATTCCCACTGCTCCAGCTGGGGAGTTGCATCAGTGTTTCAGGAGGTTGCGCTGCTTCTTTGCCTCACGTGAGCGCTGTTGGGGCCTTGCACATCCTCAGTGTCGATCATGTTTTGCCCTTGCCTCCATTCCCCAGGCTCCATGTCCCATTGCCTTGTTGACGGTCCACAAGGCTGTTCTGAAGACTGGGTAGGGGTGCGGATGAGATTGTGCAGGATGCAGCAAGCTTCCACGATCCTCCTCATGGTCTCTGGGCTATGCTGCATGTTGGTGAGAAGTACCTGGAACCTGTTGTCCAGGATGCCAAAGGCGTTCTCCACCACCCGTCTTGCCTGAACAGCCTGTAGTTGAAGATCCTCTCTTCACGGGTGAGGTATTTGGAGGTGTAGGGCTTCATGAGGTAGGTTGTGAGGTAGAAGGCGTCATCCCCCACGATGAAGTAGGACACATCTTGCATGTCGTTGGGCAGCAGTCTGGATCTGGGAAGCCCACCATGATGTGTGCTTTCCAGCCCCTCCTTGAGGTGACTGGCGTTGTATACCTGGGCATGCTGAAGATGAGCCATTGCCTGAAGCATCGATGTACATGAACTTGTAGTCAGCATCGACCATGGCGAAGAGGATGATGCTGAAAAAGCCCTTGTAGTTGTGAAAAGTGGACCCCGACTTGGCTGGTGCTTTGCAGGCCCACATGCTTGCCATCTATGGCTCCAACGGTGTGGGGGAAGTTCCCACTTCTGATACACACTGCTCTGCAACTTTCTTCCATCCTTCTTCAGTGGAGGGGCACTGGAGGAGCTCCTCCTTGTATTCTTCGATGATGGCCTGCACCACTTCTCTGACCACAAAGCTGATGGTGCTGGGTGGCACCCTCCAGCCGTACTGCATGCTCCTGTAGGTGGTCCCTGAGGCCAGGTGCGCAGAGAGTGAGTGCCACCTTGAGCCCAGGTTCCAGGCTGGGACGGAAGTTGGTGTTTTTCTTGGTCAACCTGGGTGTCAGGCGCTGCACAAGTTCGTCAAAACATGGCGGAGGCATCCTCATGAAGTTCTGGAATGCACGAGTGTCTTCGCTCCTGAGCTCACATCAGCTTGTTGTACAGTCCATCCTCTGCTCCTCTGGCGAACCATCTTCATACTCAGACGCTTCTTGGCCGCCCCTTTTCTTCCTGTAGTAGAGTTCACAGAGCCTGTAGATGGCTTCGCACTGTTGCAGAAGGATGTGGCTGCTGAAGGACTTTGTCACAATCCACGGTGGACATGACTGGATGCTGTGGAAGAGGAAGAGTCAGATGAAGGCTGCAGAGGTACACATATAGTGCAGAGGTACACATATAGTGCTGTTCTGAAAGTGAGCAGGCGAGTTGCTCCCCTTTTATAGGCAGTATAGGTGTCCTTTGCATTCTCTAGGCATCCTCTAGGCATCCTTTAGACATCCTTCATATCCGAGATAGGTCCCCTCTGCGAACGTTTTTTCCATTTTAAACGCTTTGTTTCCGTGGTGCATCCGTTCTGCATCCATTCTGCATCCGTTCCGCGTCCGTTCCGCTTCCTCCCTGCATCCGACGGGATGCGAGTTGGCGCGGATGCACAGCGGATGCCTCGCGGATATAGCGGATGCATAACGGATGCATAGCAGCATCGTAGTGGATGCGTAGTGGATGCAGAATGGAGAACTGGATACATTTTCCACGCAAAGTTTTGGCAGCCCAAAACTTTGGAGCGGATAAAAAGTCAATAACGGATGCTGGACGGATAGAGAGGAAAGCAAAATGGAGGCAGTGAGTACATCGCGTTTTCGAATGGATGGCAAGCTTTTTTGTCCGTTTTACATCCTCTTTGCATTCGTTGGTTCAGTGTGACATGGGCTTTACAAAGTTTTGTAATATAGAACTAAAGGAGAATAACTAATGCTTTAATTCTCACTTCTAGCATGCCCTGGCTGCCTAGCCATGTCTATTCTATAATCAAATGATTACCCAAAAGCTCCAATGCAATGTCAAAATATTGCACTTTGACCTGAGATACCAAGATCAAGTCCCAAATCAATGACAGAGCTCACTAGATAACTTTGAATCAGTCTCTCCTTTAGCCCAGTTCCACTCAAAAGATTGTTGACATGAGGTTCAAATTAGATAGGTTCCTCATATCAGTAACTTTGACAAATCCTAGAAAAGATAGGTCATTGAAATAATGATAAGAATTATTAGTGCCTTCTAAATTCTATGAAGAAATTCCTTACTGACCAAGAACAACCTTTTGCAATGATATGTGCATTCACATGTAATATAGCAAGAGTATGCCTAAGAATTTGTTATGATTGTTGCTGTAGCAGCAAACCAACCATTTATGCTGATGATTCAATCAGGCAATATGTGTTTTCCTGTTCATTGCCATTTGAATGACAAAGCCATCTGTAGATACAGTAAATCTCTCTTGTTTTTTTGTTTTTTTTTAAGATGTGGATTACTATCAGGAAATATATGTGTTTGATCATTGCAGTGATTGAAATGATGGAGGGCCAGGACAGGAGTGCTTAATGTTTGCTTTTCAAGTGTGACATGTTTTCATGTGTGATAATAAAGTTATATTTATATTGCTCCTGACTTTGGGCTCCTGAGATAGCCTGTTTCTCTCAAGCATAATATCCTAATGGGAGAGAGAAGGCAAGACAATTTGTACTTATCTGAAAATATAAAAGTAGCTATCAGAGTAGATGGGGTGAAAACATTCAATCATTGCAAGAGGCCAAATGATATGTGTTGTAATAGTAATAATAGCTGACATTTGTATAAAGCTGTGGAGTACAATAAGCCCTTGCTATTATATTATATTTCTGTAAGGTAGGGAAGTTATATTATCTCTGTAAGAGATATACAGGCCAACTAGTTGGGGAGATGGTGGCTAAAGAGTTGACTTAATTATTACACTCATTATAGAGGCAAGGTTTAACTAAGGACTTTTGTAGATCTGTCTTCTCTTAGAATGGTGTTAGCATCTCAAAAAGCTAAGAACAAGGATGTGTTGTTTAAATGCTCTCTGAAACCCCATCTCTTAATAATTCTGTTTCATTAGGAAGGTTGTGGCCTCATAGGATTGCCAGAAAAGATCCCTTTCTTTCTCAGCCTGTGATATCCTCTTGACAGTCTGATTTAATTTTCATAGTTCTTTGCCTACTTCATACATTATCCGTTTCCATTTTTGGGGTTGTGTTTTTGTGTGTGTGGCTTAAATGTAGTTTTATTTATTTATTAGTCACATTTGTCTAGCCTTTTCACAGTAAAGCAACTTTAGCTGGCTAACCATAAAAACTAAATGTTAAAAATTACATTTAAGTGACATAACAATATGATGAATAACAAAATAGTGGAGAACTGATGTTAAAAACAGCACATCTCATCAAACTGCCATTTCTTTAAGATCCCGAGGTCTAATGACATTGCCATTTTTAAAGGATTTCAAGAAAGATGTCAAAGATGGGGCCAGTCACACCTGAGGGGTAAAGCAATGTTTCAAAGGTGTGTGCCATGGAAGATCTTGTGGGTCCTGCCAGATAACAATAGCACCTAGACTTATACAGTATATTGCTTCATAGTGCTTTAACCTTTTCTAAGCAGTTTACAGAGTCAGCATATTGCCCCCAACAATCTGGTCCTCATTTTACCTTGGAAGGATGGAAGGCTGAGTCAACCTGAATGTGTGAGAACTGCTGGCAATTGGCAGAGTTAATCTGCAATACTACATTCTCACCACCATGGCTCTTTTGCAGATGGGAGATGATAGATAGATAGATAGATAGATAGATAGATAGATAGATAGATAGATAGATAGATAGATAAATGGATGGGGAGGGAGAGGGTTAGGGATAAATTGATTGATGAGAGAGAGAGAGGAGAGAGAGGAAGGAGGGAGGGAGGGAGGGAGAGAGAGAAAGAGAGAGAGAGAGAGAAATGGGAGCAACAACATACTTTTCTGACAGACTTGATGAGGTGTGCAGATGAAATTAGGTGAAGGTATTACTAAGATAATGTAGTTCAATGTGATGAAGAGCTTTCAAAAACAGATCTGAACTTAGATCTAGTGTCTAGAAGCAAGCTGGAAACCAGTATGGTATCCACTGAGACCAATCTGCCCCAGTAATGGTATTTGAGTATATCCTTGAGATGGGAGGAAGAGGAGAAGAAGCAGTAGACTAGGCCATTTCTGCAGCCATTTCCCTCTCCACTATGGCTATGTCAAAGTGGACATTCTATATAAAAATATCTATGCTCCATCATTAACTATAGAGAAGGCAAAGAAGGGTAATAGCAGAAAAACTAACTGATGAAGAATGTGCAAACAACAGTTTCATGGATCGTTGAGAGTTACAGTATCTTTAGCAAGCTACATGAGGATAAATGAATTAGCAATACAGGAATTGCCTATTTTTATTTAGAACTAATATGGGAGTATAAATATGGTAAGTTGTTGAGAGATTTTCTGATGCACCTGACAGGAGGTAGGTCTTTTCTATGATAAAGGGAATGGATATAATTGTGACTTCTGTATAGAACAGTTGCTTGAACCCTTAACAGTCTGAAAACTAACTTATCCATAGAAGATGTTAGCTGGATTCATAGTAAAGAGGAACATTTAGAAAAAGTACAATCTGAAACCATGTTATGGCAATGATGACAGCAGATTGTCCATCTTCACAGAGCCCTGACTACTCATGTTTAATTCTAGAACCACAGTGCAATGGAAAGAATGTTATATGTTCTACTTCATCATCAAGTTCCTCACTCTCAACGATCCATGACCTTGAACTCATCACTCTATCTCAGCTTTAGGAGAAAAATCTTGCCAAGAAAATTGCAGGGACCAATCCACACTGACAACAGGATTATGTATGTGTGCTTGTGTGTGTGCACCCACACCCACACATATACGCATGCATACAGATGTGAAGAGGGTTGTACATGTATATTCTTACTTGAGATTCTGATAATTTGATGTGGAGGCAGGGCATCACTTCCTTCTTTTTCTTTATTGAGACATTAAAAAAGTGAAACACTCTGCAAATGCCATATTGTCATCCCATTCTAATCTATAGCTTATTGTTAAGGCGTATCGAGTAGCTAAAATAAATGAGACCATTAAGATTATCTGATGGCTGAAGCTCATCTGCTACTTTTGTTTTTGTAATATCACCCAAACACATAATTCCAAATGAAAGTTAAAAGGATAAGTTAGTGGAGGGTTACCATGTGTGAAGCATACAGATCAGGAAAAAAAAGTATGTGCTATTGGAACTGCAAACCCATCCATGGCATAGTAGATTAAGAGAATGGATCAAAAACTGTACAATATGATAAAACACAGTAAAAAAAACCCACGAATATACTTTATTTGCTTTAATAATCTTATTCTCTTTCCTCTTATATAGTGGTAAAAAATTCTGAAGTGAAATACCTTAACAGATGCCTAAAGCAGTTATTCTCAAAGTGTGGTCTGGGATTCCCAAGTTTCTTTCTTTCAGATGAGTTTGTAAAGTCAAATGAATGGATGGATGAATGAATGAATGAATGAATGAATGAATGAATTTTCTCAAATATCATACAAATAAATCAAAGTTCTCAGGAGCCTTCAATCATTTTAAGAGTGTAAAGTGATTTATAGATGAAAATATTTAAGAACTGCTGCTTATGTAAAGGGTAATAAATCAGTAGCTGGGATAGTGGTAAAAGGTACTATGAGTTTATTTCATGCTATCTACACACAAGAATCTGAATTACTAACAGTCAAGGCAAATAGGTGCTAGATAACAATATACAGAATTCATAAGGTGCTGAACCCTTTGGGGAGCACAAAGACTTCAAACTGATAATACACTTGACCCTGTCTCAGTCTTAACATGGTCATCTTTTACAGTTTGAGCATTCATAAATGGATGTGAATTTGATCACACATGGATAAGAGCTTACCCTACGATGTTAAGAGCAGCAAAACATGTCCACTTTCATCTTACTGCATCCATAGATAGCTGTCTGGTCTGTTTGTATGTTGGTTTGTTCATTCACTCATTTATCAAACCAAAATTATGAATTTGAATGAACAAAATGAAAAAAAAATGTGACAGGGACAATAGGCATGTCAATGCACTTTAAATATTGGATGAGATCCACAGAAATTAAGTTAGAATTAAAAATATGAAAGTTAGTAGTTGAGACAACTGGATTGGGTAAGAAATCCAGATCTTGACAACGCTGTCACAAAAAATTGATTTTTTTTACAATGAAGTTTAGAATAGAATAGAATTCTTTATTGGCCAAGTATGATTGGGCACACAAGGAATTTGTCTTGCTGCAAATGCTTTCAGTGTGCATAAAAGAAAAAATACATTTGTTAAGAGTCAAGAATCATAAGGTGCAACACTTAATAATAGTCATAGGGTACAATAAGCAATCAAATCATACTAGGAAACAGTCAATATAAATCGTCAGGATACAAGCGACAAAGTTGCAGTCATACAGTCACAAGTGGTAGGGTGATAAGGAGTGATGAGAAGATTACCACTAATACAGAAGAGTACATGACTTTTCTTATAAAATACTTCTGAACTCACTTGCTTGTATTAATGTCCAATGTGTGGTAAGGATCCCAAACAATTGAACAATATTCTAGGATAAGTCTAACATATGTTTGGTAAGCTCTAGTGAGCAATGCAATATTTCCAGGAAGAAAAAGTGACTTGGCCAGTATTAGAGAAAAACAAGATGGATGATCATCTGATGTGCCTTTCTAGTGAATATGGATAACATCTAGAGGGGCGAAAAATCACTTTCATTCACTGTTAGATGAGACGAGACCATCCAGCTTATCTGGGATGGATTTGCATTCTGTGGATCCAGAACGCAAAGACAGAATTCTTTGAGCTGTTAGCTTGGCAATCTCTGCCCTACCTGGCTAGGGAAAACTGCTAGGGAAACCACAGTTTATACGATATATGGAGTGGAAAATGCATCCTTGAATGAGGTAATAATTTCCCCTGCCTGGAAACAAGCACTGATGAATCTCAAGAAGCCATATTAGATTGTTTGCTCCCTTTTCTACTCTCTTAATTTCCCAGATGATTGAAAAGTCTGGTCTCTTGTCTCACCAAAAGAAGTTGAAGTTTTGATTTTGGGCTTACCCTAAGGGAATGCTCTAGAAAAACATCATCTCAGGAGATTTATTAAAAATTTACAACCTTTGCTGGAAGCTCATTTCAGTTAAACCTTTTAATAATGTACTTCATGCCAATTCCTCCAAGGTTGAAACACAAACATTATGTTGCTTATTTATAACAAAGCTGATCAAATCTTCCAGAAAATTATAGATGAATTAGCCGAATTGAACTCATGGCTGAGACATATGCAAAATATCCAGCCAGCAAACACTCAACAATTGTCTGTTGGATCATTGGATTAAAAAAAAGTTATCTGAAATGTGTTAAAAGAAATTGTTTGCTGCATTTGTTGCATTTCATGTAAGCTTTGGTGCTATTGATAATTAGCTATAGATTATATTAGAGAAGTTAAACTGGACAAAAGATTACTGACGTTAATTATGGCATTATATGCAAATATTCAACTTCAGATTGAATATTGACCCTTAAAAAGGTGGAAAAGGGAATAGATTTTATTTATTTTTTTATTTGATTTGTCATTTGCTTACAAGATAACAATTATTATGAATAATAATCATATAATGATTATAATTATAATTATAATCATATATTATAATCATTTAATGCTTACAAGAAACATAATTATGAATACATGAAATGGATACATATAAGAAAAATAAAAAGAAACAATAGGACAGAGATGGTAGGCATGATTGGTGCGCTTATGCACGCTCCCTACAGACCTCTTAGGAAAGGGGTGAGGTCAATCGTAGAAGTCTAAGGATAAAGTTTTTGGAGTGAGTCTGGGGAAGAAACCACAGAATCAGGTAGAGTATTCCAGATATTTAAATAAATACTTTACTACTCCGGTTGGACAGATTCCATGATGTAGAACGAGACAAAATACCAAGTTCTAGGTGGAGAGAAATAAACTTATACTGAATCCCAGCTAGATGGATTCATAAGGCATCTACTTCCAGAGATATTCTATCCTTGACTGGCAGTGGAGTTGTGACCATCCAGATAGAACTAGCTCAAAACTTGAGGTTTTTTCTGGATTAATACCTTCCTGCTGAAAACATCCTGTGTGCCTGTTACAGGTTTGAGAAAATCAATGTGGTTTCTAGTAGTAAAAAAGTGATTTGATGGCATATACTCAATCAATAATTAATAAGCAGAAGTTCAGTAAGTAAGGGAGAGAGAAAAGACATTATGAGCTGATCTTAATATCTCAGTGGTTGGCCACATTAGTTAGTCATATGGTTCCAAGTTTACTCTCCAAAGTTTGCAGGTGAGAACCTTGACAAGAATGAATGGATCTAGAGAGGGAAGTTCAGGGTTAGAATGTAAGAACAAGACAGCAAGAATATCAACAAACATTTCCTTACTATTTTTAAGAAAATGTATAGTAATGAAAAATGCTGAGTGTTTAAAGCAAAAGAAACCTCCCAAATGTGAAGGTTTGTCATTCAAATGTCAATGAATTTGTTAATGTTCAGTTGCAGTTGTCATATAGAGTTTGGATTGCCTTCCTTTTTTGGTAAGCTTGTCCTATTTTTCAGACTATAGAAGAAATAATTGTTGCATATTTATCACGAGGTTGTGAACAGCTGGAATTTTCACATAATGAGGGTTTTGTTCATTTTTTTTTTTAAAAAGACTGACATTTCTCTTCATGGAGAGAAGGAGAATTTGAGTTCACATCTCTTCATGGGAAATTGAAGGAGAAAAAAACTCACAAATGTATGAGAAAATGAAACTGACAGTTTTCCCCACTTTTGTTCTCAGTCTGCAAATGTGAAAAAAAAAGTTTTTGTCTTAAACATGCAGGAACTGTTGCTGGGCAAAACCTTAGATTACTCATTGTGTGTTCCTTGAATTCAGAAATCTTATATTAAATGAATGCTGTTCCATTTTTAGTTTAAATCAGTAGAAGGCAACTATCCATTTTTTTCATTCACAAATCAACATACTAATCTTTGTTGAGATAATGGCTGCAGTATCAGAACTGAATGAAGTTCTGAAGAAGCTTCTTGGATGAGAAGCAAAACATCTTCAAGGAATAACAAAGAAAGTCCAGTTGCCTCTTGAGAAAGCAGTTTGGGACAACCATGACATGAATGACTGAGAATCTCTATAGACATCAGGCTGAAGCATCAATTCAGCTGTTTGGACTGTTTATTTATTAATAAAATATATTTATATAGCTGCCCATTTATCAGAAGGAACTCTGGCTGTTGACAAAATAAAATACAATATAATAAAGTAATAAATTTAAAGAACAAACAATGCTGATAAATCTCACATCCATCTATCAACTGCCTCATATCAATATGTCTGGGAAAAAAGCCAGATTCCACTTTTTAATTAATTTACATTATGCTACTAAATGCAAAATTAACTAAAACAAATCAATCTGAAATATATATGTTGCACTGGAGCAATGTTATTTAAAAATTTGAAGAACAATTTGCTTGAAAAATTAACAGAATTATCAAAGATTTTTGAAGAATCATTTAGTTTTAGACAACCTGGTTGGTGTTCTTGTTTTTTAGATATATTGAAGTAATTCACAAAAAAGTACCTGGCTGTATGCATTTTTGGACAAAAATAGCGAATATTCATGTTTACAGTTTTGCATACATGCCTGCAGGTATACTTAGTATGTTTTTTTAAAATAATTGCTCTTAGGCAGGGTATTGTTTTTACAGTTTTTACAGGGTTAATGTTTCTTTGATCAATTTCTGTGTGTACATTCATGGGTGGAAAAGAAAGAAGAAAGAAAAGAGAAAGAAAAGTAGAAAAAAGGAGAAAGAAGGAAAGAAAGAGGGAAGGAAGGAAGGAGAAAGAAAGAAAAAGAAAGAAAGAAATTTGCTTACTTCATGAATATTAGCATCCATGTGCACATCAGAAATAAATGTGTTAACTGTTAGGCATTTTTTCTTTGAAGAAACAGACTTTTCCAAATATTGCAAACTACATTTTGTAAGAAAACTCCAGAATCAGGAAAACAAAAAGAAACAAACTCTCAGTCCTCTTCTAGGCAAGCTCATAAGAAATCAAGAATTTCAGGTTAAATAATTTGAAGAAACAGACTTTTCCAAATATTGCAAACTACATTTTGTAAGAAAACTCCAGAATCAGGAAAACAAAAAGAAACAAACTCTCAGTCCTCTTCTAGGCAAGCTCATAAGAAATCAAGAATTTCAGGTTAAATAATATTTACATGAGAAAGTTCAGAAGTGATATATCAAGCAACTGCTGTGAAGAAGCTCTGAAGGGAAGAAAAATTTGAAACCTCTTGCTTTCCTATTTTGTTCCCACCTTATGGAACAGACTGCTTATGTGCCCTTTCCCCAAGCCCTTCCTCAGCTGTCCTGTTTCCATCTGTCTTCTGCTTTTGCAGGAATCATATTTGTTCTTATCTTGTTTTTCATTGTCTGCCTGAAAAGTAACCGTCTCACACACAAAGCATGCTAAATATGGATATTATGAAAAGTAGGCACAAAATGTATTTATCTGTGAAAATAAATTTCATTAATGCGAGGGGGAAATGCATCTTAGGAAAAGAGCCTATATAAAAATGTATATATGAGGAAAAAATTATATTAAAATGTATATATATTCATGCTTCTTTTTAATACAAACATATACATGTAACAAACTAAAGCGATGCAGAGACACAATGAAATGAAAGTGGTAAAAATAGGAAACAGCAAAATAAAACTTGACAGAAGCATTTCTCACTCTTCGTAGTAAAATGACAAGCTTGATAAAAGTTCTTGCAGCCATTACATTTTTGAAGAACAATGCTTTATGCAATGCAGGGCAAGTTTGCTAGGATAGAGAGAATTTACTTACCTCAGCTGAGCCATTAACTTTCAAAAGTTTATGGGTTTTTTAACATTTTCATGGATTTGTCAATCACATTGCTTTCTGGTTATGCGTAAACTTCAAGCCACATTTTACAAGTTACTCACCTCTTTAAAGAAAAGGAATATGGAATATAAGGTAAGATCCAAGCTTTTTCCCAAAAGCTATAATGTCTTTTCCTGTTGATGTGCAAAAAAAGCCCTTCAGGAAGAACAGAAAATTTTTGGGTCTTGCTTCCTCCAATTCTGAGCTCTGATTTCATAAGAAAGAAAGATGTGGTTGTGGCACCTTATAAATGATTGAAGAGGAATCCAAGACTCCCAGTTTACTTTAATCAAAAGCAGGTACAGGAATATTAAATTGAAAACAAAAGAAAAACATGGTCAGCAAAATTTTGCTTCAGGTTGAATCACTCCCTCCATTGTCCTTGCTTTCTTGTTTGCTTGTTTTTCTCATTTACTCTTTCTTCCACTCTTCCTACTTCCCCCATTCCTCCCTTAACTCCTTCCTCCCTTCCTTCCTTCTCACTTCCTTCCACTTCTCCATTTCCCTTCCCACTTCCCCTTTCTTTTCCTTTCCTTTCATTTCCATTTCCTCCCCCCTCCCCTTTCCAATAGGCAGGTAAGTGGCTGCTACCAGGCAGATTTGGGAGTGAGAGAGTCCTTGAGTGCCTTACAACAGTGCAACTACAATGGAACTGACATAGAACGCACCATTTCTCCCTTAACCTTCTCCCTGAAGTGTCTTATAAGCAAAAACTTTATTAGTGGGAAGGTAGGAAAGAGAATCACCATTCATATCCGTTCCTTCCGGGTTCCCCATTAACTTGTGGGATACTGTGAGGGAATGCTGAAAAATGAAGATCATGTGATCATAGCTGACCATAACAGTGTGATGATGCTGAACAGCAATAGTACAGTGGTGCTGAAGTGCAAAAAATATCCCCAAATTTCATTCCCTGAGGAGTAATAGGTCCTAGCATTTGGTAAACTAGCTTATTTGAGGTATCTTACTGATAAAGTCTTGCCCTATTGTCTAGTGTTTTGCTCCATTGAAAGTTACAAAGTGTCAAACAGACAGAGTTTTAGTAGTATATACATGCTAAGAAATAAAAACAAACAAACAAACAACAGCGTGGTTAGCTTCAAATATGAATGATATTTTATTCTGTTGGAAGGTAATAAACAGTTCACATTCATACCAAGTGGGTTTATCCAGAATGTAATCACAACCCACTGCTCTACTTAACACTGCTCTAGTGCCTGTATTTGCCCTGATGGTAGAACTGAACAATATACCCAAGTGAAGAAGATTGAATTAATGATATTTAGCTGGCCTATATAAAGTTCATTGTTAAGTCATTCACTAACTCGTCATGCAAATCCCATTCACAGTTTGATTATCTTAACATTTCAATGAAATACATTCACATGGAACTGGAATCTGATTTTGGAAGACTGAATTATCTCAAAATAAGCAGCCTCTCTTGTGCCTGAAAACAGCCAGCACACTTTCCAGTATTTTGTAAACAAGTGGCTGCATTATAAGGAGGTCTGTGTTCAAAAATGTTATATAAATTGAGGATTTCCAAGGGATGCAGGTGGCCAGTTTCCAGATTTTTGTAACCCAGTTCTCAGATTTTTAGATCTCTTCATGCAGACTTCAATTAAAAAAAAAAAACACTCCTTCACATTAATGTTCAGTAATAGGTTACTGAAAGGGGATGTATGAAAGTACACTTTTTTAAAAAGAGAAAAGGTGCTTCCAAAAATTAAACCAATTTTTCTGTTCTTGCACAAAATCATTTAGGTAAGAAATGAAAATTATCAGTGGTGAAACAGAGAAAATATTCCATGTTCATAAATAATTGAAAAACCTGAAGGCAGAAATAGTCTGCTGGCAGTTGATGACATCTAATAAAGCCAGAAGGAATTAGAAAAGAAGAAGCAGCTTCAGGAAAGAAATGTTAGCAACCTAGGAGTAATATGACCCACTTGCATTTAATTCTCACCCAGTCAATTAGTTTTTAGTTCAACTTCTCCCCCCCCCCCCCNTCAACTTCCCCCCCCCCCCCCAGTTTGAACAGAAGGAGGAAATAACTCCTTTTCATTCTCTGTCTTATTGCTCGACAGAACTGCTGAGAACCAGTGCACAGGCTTATAAAATGGCAAGAAAATAATAAATGAAGGTTCAACATTTGCGCATAACTTGGGGGTGATGGCAGAGAAACATCCAGAGAAACTGGTTATAGCAACAGAAGGAGATTGCATCAGGAAAAGCCTGCATGCATATTTGAAAAATAATAGAGTTAATGCCTTATTTTCTGAGCATCTTTTCTTATGGTCATGGAGATGCAATAATTTAAGAGTCCCCAGAATGATGCGAGATGACCAGTACTTTGTTGGGTAAGATCTGATTACCAATGAGCAACATCTTGACCTTTTAAAACCAGCACTGAACTTGTATATGGTCATGTAGGGGGTTACAATATATCAAGTATTCTATACTGCACCTGATAGGATAGAAGACATAAGAACATGAATTATTGTATGTCACAAATGTTTGAAGACCTCTTGGGAGCTAGTTAACCCAGTGCTGTGCACAATAAACCCTTAGGGGTTTGGAGTTTAAAAGAATAATGATTATTCTGTGCAATCAATACACAAGAATCTGATCTACTAATGGTCAAGGGAAATTAGTGATAGATAAGAGTCAACAGACTTCAAGGGGAGTTAGACTTAGATCTCTTTCAGGGCCATGGGGACTCCAGACTGATGATACGTTTGACCCCACCCTTGGGTTCAGCCTGTTCATCGCCAGCACTCACCAATAAACTTTTATTTTCCTTCTATTTGCAGAGTATATACAAATCTGGAACATGGTACTCCAGATGTTGTTTAACTGCATTCAGTGATGAATGATGCTGTAATGTGTGATTTAAAACATTTTGAAGTTGCACATTTTGGATTCTTCCTCTAAAATGATTTATTTCTTGATATACATGAATCTAATCTTGCTGTTTTTTACATATCTAAACTAGGTGATAGCATCTGATCAATCTGCTCCTCAAAAATAAGCATGAATGAATTTGGTTATATATGGTAGATCATTAGCAAATTCCAACCCCTGTAACCTAGATTTGGAAATCAAAACAGCTTCTTGAAGGCAAACTACTTTTGCCAAATCAACAACATGGAAGTGCTCTATCATAGAATTGAAATTTCGAGGATTCTGCTTTGTCATGTGAGATCATTCAATCCACCAAGAAATTGGCATTTTTGTTTATCTTAAGTCTAAGCAAGTATCTAATGCATCTCTAATAGCTCAAATGTTCTCATTTATATGAAACTCTGAAAAGTTGTAATTGAAGATGTTCTGTTCTTCCTCTGAATCATGATGATCTATGATTATCTAACTGTTTTGGGTGTATATAATGGAACATTGAGGTACCAGGTATATTGAGGTATCAGATTATTCATCTTATGCCAACATATTACAAATAATTTACTCAGATCTATTTGTATTTTGACTACTCCTGATACAGGATAGCACCATAGATTATTCTTCTTGTACCAAACTGGTGCCCAGTTCAGATAAGGATGTCCTTGCCCGACAACAAGCTTATGATCAGAACAAAGTCACATTTAAATTATGAAAGGCAGTTGGATTGCCACAAAGAGGGAGTCAAGCTGTTCTCCAAAGCATCTGAAGACAGGATAAGAAGCAATGGATGGCAACTAATCAAAGAGAGAAGTAACCAAGAAATTTCCCTATAATTCGAACAGTTAATCAGTGGATCAACTTGCCTCCAAAAGTTGTGAACGCTGCAACACTGGACATTTTAAAGAAGAAATTGGACAACCATTTGTCTGAAGTGGTGTAGGGTTTCCTGCCTAAGCAGAGGGCTGGACGAGAAGACCTCCAAGGTAGTCCAACCTGTTATTCTGTTATTCTGAAGATACAGTTGCACTTTGTTCTGAACCATCTGCTTATGGCACTGTACTGCTGGGTTGATATCCACTATGTTGAAATATTCCTCTGAATTTTTGTAAAGACAAGGTGTGCAGATATGGCAAAATTAAGGGAAGAAAAGATCCTACAAACTGTTGAAAATAAGAATGTTTTTAATTTTTTTCTGTTTCCTTCTCCCTACCCCTTTTTCTTTTCCTTCTGCTCTTTCATATATGTATGTGTTGTCAAGTTGTTGTTTTTTAGTTGTAAAATTAATAAAATTTGTTTAAAAAAAAAAAGAAATATTCCTCTGGTAGGACAAAGCTTTATGTTTGAGTAATATTTCACTTATGCTTCTTTTTGTACTTTAAATTTTACAGCAAATAACTTCCTATTGCTTTGTCTACACTTCTTAAGCATGATTATTGCTCTGGATCCTAAATGAACCTTTTGGTTTAGTGACAAAAGAAGAAGCCTTTGAGATGTCCCAAGAGAATTAGAACCTTCTCTTCTCTTGTTTGAGTCTAGCACTCTGAGCTCAGTGTTACAATGGATCTTCTTGATTTCATTGATGCAGAATGTAAGAGTGTCTGCTGTGAAAGATTGCTATCAATCTAATTTGAATATTATATATAAATGCTAAGAGTGAGCAGCATGGTGGCCTCGTGGTAAAGATGCTTGCCTCCCACTCAGAAGGTTGAGAGCTCAATCCTACGTAAAAATGGTTGTTTCTCTCTCAGGGCGCAGAGAGAAAATATCTGCTGTGAACTCTGTGTGGTGAATGGTATCTGGTCAGTAAATGCTCAGCTCTATTCACCCCAATCCCTCAATTACAATTAAAGGATTACAAGGTCATAAAAAGGAAAAAAGTGTATGTGTTTATGGTGGGAAAAATAACTTCAATTTACCACAGCAGAAAAAGTGCCACATTTATTTTTTATTTCTTAAACTTTAATTTCTTGTTGGAAAAAGTGTGTCACTTAGTTTACAAGATTAATCTGGTTTCAGTTTCATAATGGAGGATTAATTCCCTGCAGGGTAACTACTGAACGTTGTTCTCTTCTTTTCCTTTTTCCCCTATGTCAGATTTCATGAGTCTTCATAATGTGAACGAGAAAAATAATAATAATAATGGGAGATATCAACCTCAAATAATAAGCTTAAAAGCTTACTTACAAAGGGTAAATAATACCACAGTGATAATTATATTATTATGATATGAAGGGGTCATGTGGAGAAAAACTAAACCCTTTATCATTTTATAGTTTAAGCTCACAGCTATTTTTCATTTCTTTCTTATCCAATAAATCAGTCAAAGGAACTTTAAAAGAAAAGGACTTTAAATGTAGATAAGGATATGTTGGCAATGAAAGAATTTGTTGTAAAATATCTAGCCAGCCTTAGTCCATCAATAATCATGACACATAATAAAATAATTGGAACTGCTTTTTGTGTATCTTGTGATACAACATAGTAAGAGACCTTTGGAAACCAAGGACTTTTTTTTCTCCAAAATGCCAGGGTTATTTTAAAATCAATCCCACTAATTTTGAAATCTTTCTTTCTTAGTTCTACAGACAGTCAATACTGCATCAGGGCCTTAGCAATACTTGTGCAAAGATAGGACAATTGTATAATTGCTTCTCAATATTTAGCTCAATGCAATTTAAAGCTGTTAATGGAAGGTCATCAGACCATCACTAGAACTTCTTCACAAGAGCTCATTCTAATCATCCAGACAGACCTTATCCTGATTGTGTTCTCTCTTCACATATTGATATTGGAAGCTTAGTCTTCTATAGGCAATTGACTTCTGACCAAACCAGGGATTTTGTAGTCCAACATCTTTTGGCATCCTATGGAACATAGGAAGGATGGACAACCAATCTTAAGGTAATGAAGATTTAATAGCTACAGTAACTGCTGTAAGGCTGCTGTAAATGCTGATGCAATGAGGATGAGTCAGCAAGGTTGTTGATACTTTAAAACTGAGGATGCGTCAGCAGGGTTATTGCCACTTTAAGAAGCTGTTTATATAAGGGAGGCCATGAGATGGAATATCTCTCTCTCTCTCTCTCTCTTTCCTCATCTTCTATCTCCATTGTAGTTCTCTGTGTAGAGCTGAAGATTGATTTTGCCTGATATGTGCCTAACACATGTATCTATGTATACAACAGTCTTGTTAAAAGACAAAGCCTCTGTGTCCTGTGTTTTGCTCCTGGGTTGTCTCACAATAGTAGTCATACTGCAAACACTCTGATAACCAATGTTCCAAGCATTGCAGACACTATCAGAATACCTTTTTTGACAGTTTCTGGAACTTTGCAGAATTGCACTTGAAGGCCAGACAAGGAATAATGGATGGAAAATGGTCAAGGAGAGATTCAACCTGGAAATAAGGAGAACTTTTCTGACAGAGAGAGCAATCAACCAATGGAACAGCTTACCTTCAGAAGTTGTGGGAGCTTCATCATTGGAAGCCTTCAAGAAGAGACTCAACTGCTATCTGTCAGAAATGGTGTAGGGTTTCCTGCTTGGATTAAATAACATACAAGATCCCTTCCAACTCTGTTAATCTGTATCTGCATTGCCAACATTCAGCAGCAAATCCATCAAAATGCATGTTGCTATTTTACAAGGCTTTCGGTCAGGAAATGTTTACAATACCATGTTGTAGGGCTTTTGTTAAGCTCTCCATATATAAAATAATAACAACAGAAAAACACTGAAAATGAAAAAAAAAATGAATGTGAGTCTTGACATCTCTGTTCTACCCTATGTGAATCTTTGCAATTGACATTAGCTAACAAAACTTGGGCATACTGGCTATAATATTTGCTTAACTTTGCTTTCTTTAGCAGACCATGTTATTGACCCATTAACATTCATCCATTTCTGATCTGCATCAACCCTTATAAAAACTATCTCAGTCTCAGAAGATTGACTTCTACTGCAGATGAAGAATCCTTTGTTCAACTTTTGCAAGGGTTTGGTAAGCATTTTTGTATTATGAATGCAGTTTCTAAACACTATTGCTCCAGATATTTATTTTCCCATACAGGTAGTCCTCAACTTACAATGGCTCATTTAGTGACCATTCAAAGTTACAACAGCACTGAAAAAAATACCTTATGGTCATTTTTCATAGTTACAATCTTTGCAGCATCCCTATGATCATATGAGCAAAATTTGAATATTTGGTAACCATTGCTGTGTCCAAGGACATCTGATCACCTTTTGTGTCCTTCTGATAAGCAAAGTCAATGGGGAAGTCAGATTCATTTAACAACTAGGTTATCAATTTATCAACTGTAATGGTTCACTTAATAACTGTGGCAGGGGTTGTAAAATCAGGCAAAACTCACTTAACAAATGTCTGACCTAACAACAGAAATGTTGGTCTCAGTTGTAGTTGTAAGTTGAGGGGTGTGTGTATGTGTGTGCATGTGTGTGAAGGAAAGAGATATATATTTTATTATAGTAGTGAAAAAATATCCTGTTAGGAATGCAAATCTTCAATATTTTATATTCATGTACTTATTATGAATAATGATATTTTTCTATTGGAAATTAAAATATAAAAAGGTAATCACTTCACATTCTCAGAAACATTTTGAAGGTTCTGTTTGGCTTCTTTCTGAATTATTTGTCAGGAAATGAATAAATCTGTAATAAAAACCTTACCAATTTGACAAAGTGCTTCAGATGTACCCTGAATTATAACATTAACATTCCACAGTAAGTAGCGAACCTCATTCCATTTAGACAGAATATTCAGGTATATATCATCAAATTATCAGAATTTATTTTCAATAAGCCTTTTTATAAATCATAAAAATGAAGCAGTTCATTTATATCTACCAGCTCCTTAACTTTATTTCTTTGTTAACTGCTATGATTTGTTTAATTTTATTTCTAATTTTCTCTCCTTTATTTTGGCCTATTTCTATAGCCTTTTGTTATTTTATTCCACAATTAGTCAAGAAAATATTCATCCACATTTTATGTTTCTCTCTAATTACTTGCCTTGATATATGCTTTTCTGAGATGGACTCTCCAGCTAGAGGGTGGTGTCAACCCTGAAGTGAACCTGGCTGATGCCATCTTGGAAGCTTCAGGATTTCTGCATACTAGAGGGAGGGGAGAAATAGTTAGATAGGGTTTTGTAGGCAAAACCATAAAGCTTTCTTGAGGGAACCAAGGTCATTCTCACAGGTGTCTGGCCAGAGGAGGAGTGAAGTTACCAAGCAACCAGCCAGCACCTGGATTGGACAGAGTGACCAGTGACTTAGATGGAAAGCGGAAGAGAGTTGAGCTTAGTGTCCTTTCATAGCAAGAAGCCACCCAGATTTTACCTCTTCCAAAATCCACGAAATCCTTATCTGGCAGTTCCCAACAAAAGGTAGTCAGTCTGGCAAGATTCTTGTGAATAGGCATGCAGCAATAAAGAAGTAAATTTCATCAGGCTCACAGTGTCATTCTGGTTTCCTTTGCTTGATATTTTATCTAATCTGGCACATTTTATAGCAATTTCTCCTAATGTATTACTGCATGGATTTTTTCACCATTCTTGTACTTAAAAAAAAAATTGCACCCCCAGATCAGAAAAGAACAAATGTGGGTGTCAGCTCTGAGATCAGCTTCCACAAGAATGTGAACAATGAAAAGGAGGGTGAGGGAGTTGAACAATTCAAGGTTATTTAGTATGTTGTATTAAAAAATTCCAGCTGTAGTTAATTGGTTCTCATGATTTATAAAGTATAGTAGTGGGAGGAGATAGGGAGGAACTTGTGTCATAAGCTGGGAATGAATTTCAGTTTTGGAAATTTCCTAGAGGTACCAGAGCTGTTCCTAATACATCAATTGAAGATTATGCTTGTCTCGGAGTGATTGATTACTATGGTTAATTTCTGGATGCCTAACAGTGGGCATTTCTGAAAGAGTTCAGGAAGTGAGAAACAGCCACTTGTTTGAAATGGTATAGGGTCTCCTGCTAGTACAAGGGATTAGATTAGAAGACCTCTAAGGTCCTTTCTATTATGTTAAGAGGAAAATTGATGTCAATGGAATCCTTAAAGCAACACAGTCCAATTTCCTTTAAAATACATGCAATATGTAACCTGAGAATGTTAGTATTCAGTTCTTTTAAAAAAAGGAATAAGATTAAGAACATCAAATGCCCCATCTTAGGAAGAGATGAGTAACCGATAATCACCATATGTTTAATTCTGCCTTTCACATCTAGGGATGTGATTGTATCTGTTTATGTCTAATCCCAGTCCTTTCCTACTGAAATAATAGATCCATTGCTAGAGAGAATAATATACAAAGTCTTCATTATAGAACCATGAAGGCTTGTGCTGTTATTTTGGAATTCATTAAATAAACAAACATGGGATAGAAAGTATGAGCATGGGAACAAAGAAGAAGTTAACCTAACTTTGGGGCAAAGTTGTAATTGCTTGTCACTTGTTTATTCACAGGTGTCAAAGATTTTCTGATTTCCACACTCCATCTGTCATTTGTTTTTATTTATTGTTATTTTATTCTTATGAAATCTATCACAATATGATTTGACAAGCCAATGTGTCAATCATGAATTCCCTTGTAAAATTGGTTCTTTCCTCTTTAAGCATTTTGATCCTCTGTTCCCCTTTTTTATTTTACTTTATATTATTTTTAGGACTGGGAATATATGTCACCTCATCTATTGATGCCTGACAAAAGGCAGTGAATTTTCACATGCTGTTCTAGCAGAGCCTGAAATCATGTCCACATCATGAAAAAAGGTTGTAAATTGGAAAGCAGATGCTTCATTGGAAAGGGTGCTTTATATGTACTACAGACACTACAGAAATACTTTGTTAAAAATGTGGACTTGATTTATCCTGTCACATCTACCATCTGAATCAGTCCTAACTTATAGCAGCCCTCCACATTTTCAAATGAAAATTCTTTTTCCAATATTTTAAAAATGAATAGGCAGGAATTAAACCTGGGATTTTCTAGATCAGGGCTGCCAACCTTGCGGGCCGTGGACCGGATGCATCATGTGTTTACCACACCCGTTTTAGTGAAGGTAGAAACAGTCATGATACGTCACATGATGCCACCATGACGCCACAAGTTTGGCACCCCTGCTCTAGATCATCTCTTTCTTTGATTTTGACTTTATTTTTATACCATGCTGGAAATGCTATTATTACTATTATTTATTTTTATACCATGCTAACATTTCTGCTAGTAACAGTCCCAAAAAGAATATGAAAAGCTGAATGCATAAATTAATATGAACACAGGTCCTCAAATGATTGAATACTTAAGAATTGGATGAAAGCCTTGTCTCTTTACAGATTTTCTAAATTGTAAGGGAAGTGGCAGATGGTGTGATGACCCAGGGTGGGATAAAAAATAAACACAGCCACAAAAAACAGGTGAAGCCCCTTTTATTCCTTCACTTTGCTTCCAAGCTCCAAATATCCTCGACTGGAGACAAAAAACTCCCACACAAGCAGTTACAAGAAGGAGGAAATGCTGTTTAAATTATAAAGAGTAAAAAACAACACAAACCAGACAAGAAAAGGGCTTGAAGACATCCATAGATATCAGAACACACACTGGGAAGGATGCCAAACTCAGAGAGGAACAATAAACTAAAGATATTTTCATGCTTTGTTTCCAGCACTCGCCTGTAGGCATGTCCGTCCTCTTATTCAGTTGTCACAGCTGCAGCCCATGAAGAGGATCAAGGCCCTCTCCTCCCCAGTAGACCATGTCTCTCTCTTATCCTTTCCTCCCTGAGTGCCCTAAGATGGAGAGGGGATGGGCCTGGGTCCTCCTCTAACTGCTGAGCAGGCCTCTGCCCTGCCGCAGCCTCCTCCACAATCTCCAGAGCCACACTTCCACTCCCTGTCAGCTCTTCCTCCTCTCCCTCAGAGTCAGTCTCCACCAGGGGCATGACAGATGGAATGATTGAAGATATGTCTTTCATAACCACGGAAAGCAATGCCATGTATATTCAATGAGGTAAGGATGATTAGATCCAGTTGTCAATAACATAAATGTGACATCCTGTGTAATAAGTCAAATGATCTCACCAGTGGATTCATATATATGTTAAACAGCACAGAGGACACAAGAGAACATGGGGGACACAACTTGTATCCCTGTTGTGAATTAATACAGGAAGTCCTCAACTTACAACCACAATTGAGCCCAAAATTTCAATTGCTAAGCAAGTCAGGTCTTAATTGAGCTTTGACACAGTTGTTAATTTAAACACCACAGTTGTTAAAGCCCATGTCACACTGCACCAACGGATGCAAAAAGGATGTAAAACGGACAAAAAAGCTTGCCATCCGTAGGTTAACGCGATGTACTCACTGCCTCCATTTTCCTTCCTCTCTATCCGCCCAGCATCCGTTTATTGACGTTTCATCCACTTTTGCGTGGAAAATGTATCCAATTCGTCCGTTCTGCATCCGCTAGGCATCCACTAGGCATCCGTTCTGCATCCGTTATGCATCCGCTATATCCG
>BHFT01032855.1:0-13553 GCA_004320025.1 Laticauda laticaudata | reverse complement strand
AGGGTTAACGGAGAGGCAGTTTCTGTAAGCAACACCAGAATGTTTCCTTCCTGCCTGCCTTCCTTACAGGATCAGGCCAGTAATTTCTTCTAACAACCAGTTCTCCAAACTGCTTAGAATGTTAACAACCGGTTCTAGCAAGTAGGTGCGAACTGGTAGAATCCCACCCCTGGTTATCCCATTTGTTAAATTTATATCCCACTTTTATATAAATGAAGTATTGTAAACAAATGCATCTCCTCTTTTTTCTCACAAGCACTTCCTTTACAGTAATTTCCTTTTCCTTTCCTTCTGTATCTATGAAGATATTTTGATTATTTTATTTATGTGCATTAATAATAGACCAGGGAATATATTTTATTGACTGGTGGCTTGGTTTTTCACTAACAGGTTCAGAGACTATTCCCAATTATCCCAGCAGTGTGATGGATGCCACTCGAGATGCTGGTCTCAAGCAAGCTGCACCAGCAAGGATGGAGAAGCCAGCTGCCGATTTTGCCTACGTTGGGATTGATGCCATCCTCGAACAGATGCGAAGAAAAGCCATGAAACAAGGCTTTGAGTTCAACATCATGGTTGTTGGTAAGTCTCCTTATCTTGGTGTGTCTGGGTAGAGACTACCTTAGTCATGTTAAATTTCTTGACAACTGGAGGGTACCAAAAAGTTTGTGCTTTGATTTCCTTACACCATTCTATTTTAATCTGTCTACTCCTGATGGTGAAAAAATTTTATGAACAACAGTAACTAGCTTTTGTGAATTCTTAAGGTAATGCAATTTCATAAATTATTCAATTTCATAAATTATTCCATTCATCTAAAATAGATATTTTATACTCTGAATGATTATGTGTTTTCTCTAATAAGCCTCTTTGTCCTGAATGGAGGATCAAACATCAAGGAACATGTGGCCTTTAATCAGCCATTTCAACTTTGATAAGCAGCTATGCTGCCTGGCATTCTGTGATTGAATTTCTTCCATTAAAAAAACAAAACAAAATCCTGCTTGGCTGTGCCATTCTTGAAAGTTATTTGAATGTGCTGTATATAATTCTCCTTTAAAAGAAAAAAAAATCCCTCTGTAATCTCTTGAAACTTACAGAGGTTGTTTAAAAAAACTGCTTATGAGCATTTCTTACCTAAACAATGACCCACTTCCTTTAGTCCCTTCTTACCCAGTCAGAGTGAATAGTTAATCTGAAGTTTGATCTTATTAGATGCAAGTCTGTTGGCCCAACATCATAACTCTGAATTCATTCTTGCCCCTCTGTTCTAAACCCCACACTTTTTGTTATTTTTGTTCATGCTTCATCTTCAACATTAAGGGTGTGTTTAAAGAACCTGAATTTTAAAATCTTCCAAAATCTAGCAAGTCTAGCACTTGATGCTACATCAGCTTGTGATTCTTGAAGATAGCATGGTACACTCCCTGCAGAAGTTGATTTCCACCCTCTGGTTAAGTTGTGGTTTGTAGTAGTTCTTTTTCGGATGCTTTGATAATAGGGTAAAACATGTTTCTTAAAGGCAATAGCAAAGACTAATGACAGAAAAGGTCTGAAAGATAAAAAGGTTTGCCTGAAAAGACAAATAAAGGCATCCTTCAATTTATGCATTTACTTGATAGTTAGATTTCACATTGTAGAAAAAGTGAGTGTTGCTGAAGAAGAATCTGCTGATCACTGACTGTTCTGGCCAGCTAAGTATAACATCACCCCCATTTGTGTATGTTACTTCAAGGAAACTATTTTCCTTCCATGGGAACAAAGAACTTTTTTTACTTTTGGAGAGGGAGAGGCAATGTGTTGCTTCTACATTCACTGCTTTGAACTTTGAATTAAGGACTGATGCAGGAACAAATAAAAAGAGTCCTTGCTCCATCAGAAACAGTAAAATATCTACATTCTTGACTGTGAGTGGTTGACTGTGAGCCAAAGTGAACCAGTCTGGCCTAGAAACCAGGTGATTATGAGTTATAGTCCTGCCTTAGGCATAAAAGCCAGCTAGGTACTTTTAAATCAGTCCCTCTCAGCCTAACCCACCTCACAGGGTCATTGCTGCGTGGAAAATAGGAAGCAGGAAAATAAAGCATGTTTGTCAACTTGAGTTATAGATTTTACAAAAAGGGGATGATAATCTAATAATTTCCCTAAGCAGTTCTATTTTGTTTAGAAAATAGGTTTTTTCTTGTAAAAAAAAGTTCTTCTAAAGTGACATTGATTGTTACAGTGACATTGTTCATCATGATTAAAAAGACAACAAGAAATGCTGGTATTGTATGGCCAGTTTAATGGGACAACCTCATTAGTTTTTATTTTGGTAGATAGATTATTTGTGGCTGGCCATACCAGGTCTTTGGGGGGAATGAAATTATCAAGCGAAAAAGAAATGAGAGATAGAACATGGAATGGTGGTTAAAACTTCCCAATAATCTAGTGATACAGAGTGAAAGTACTGTGAAGAACCATGACTATTATGGGTGAAAATGTTTTTGAGAAAACAGGCCAAGGCTGGGAACAAAGACAGATGAGCTGCAACTTCTGTTACAAAATAATTAAATTTGCTTTTTGGGGAAACAGAAGGGATTGTTTCATTTCCAAACCTATAAATCAGTCCTGCTTTGCCTGATTGCCTTTTGGTAATTCTTGCTCGCCCTGGCTTATCAGTGAAATGGTTTATTTCAAGTCTGGTTTAAAACTTGAAGGTAACTAAAAATTCCTGCTTTGTTTCCTCAATCATTTATAGCCCAATGGTTCAGTGCCATCTTTCTAAGATTCTCTAAAAAAAGAGTTGTGAATTTTTTTCCATTTGTTTCTTCTTTTTCTAGGATTTTATTGCGAACTGAGTGTATATACTGTTCAGCAAATATTGAGCTCCAGATGGTTAGTAGATTAACAAATGTAGACAGTTGACATTTATTTGAGGATGGTTAAAACAGCAGTTTTGATGTACACATCAACTGAATATTTGACTGCTAAAAATACTTTGTTTCATTTCCTTGAAGGGGATGGTACACAGTTTTTAATAAAATCTCAAAAAGTCCTGGCTCAAGCAGGCTCAATATGCTGAGGAAGTGAAGCATTCAGTGTAGAATTTTTCTGTCTTTATTTGTAGCTGTTTGGAAGGCAGTGCCAGAAATATAGCCATATATCTGGTTTCCTGGTTTCTTTGACACCCATAAACTTTTCATTTCTCTTCCTTTTAATATTCCTGGGAAGATTGGATTCATTTCTGTGTCTGCTTGTTTTTATGGATGAACAAAATTGTGTACAAAATTAAAACTGCACAATTCTTATACCAGCATTTTTTCCATTTAATAGCCTCACTGTTTATACTACATAGTTGTATACATGTACAGTGAATTAGATCATTCTGTAGAATCAGGACAGCTTTTCTGTGGCTGTCCCCCCTCCGACATTCAGAGGGGCTACATCCTATTAGCCCTTCAGAAGGCTATGAAAACTTGGCACTTCACTCAGGCTTTGGAGAGGGCACAAATGAACCAGTGATGGGATTCAAAAAAAATTATTACCAGTTCTGTGGGCATGGCTTGGTGAGCATGGCATGGCATGGCATGGCTTGGTGGGCATGGCAGGGGAAGGTTACTTGAGGAAGGTTACTGAAAAATCCTCCTAGGGGAAGGTTACTGAAAAATCCCATTCCCTCCCTATCCCACTAACCTGTTTTCCAGCTACATGGAGGGCAACAAAAGAAGACCTAGCTGATCAGCTGGGACTCAGAAGGCAGAGAATAGATGGGGCCAGGGCCAGTCAGAGGTGGTATTTGCCAGTTCTCTGAACTACTCAAAATTTCTGCTACCGGTTCTCTAGAACTGGTCAGAACCTGCTGAATACCACCTCTGAACGCAGCAAATGTAAGATTATGGGGAAGTTATGTGATATTATGGATGGTATATATGGGATACATGGTATTGTTGTGAGGTCACTTTAAAATATTCTGATTTTATTTAATGTTAGTGTTGAGCTGTTGAAATTATCTTGCATAATATCACAGCATGTAAGTTTCTAAATAAATAAATATAAACATAACTATAAGTCTAGGAGGAAGGATGGAATTAAATTGGGTTAAAGTATGAAGTTGTGTTAGTCATCAGTTGGCCTTGTGTTATCTCTGCAAAAGAATTAAAAGTTTTGCTGACCCTTTAAAGGTAACTGTTTGGTTATAGCAGTTTATGCTTCATGACAGGAACAAATACTGTGTATTACAGTTTTGGAAACAACATGTGATTTATTGGCTACCCTTTATAACTAAGCAAGATGAAAAATAAACTTTTTTGACTAAATATCCAATCTACTATTCCTAACAGGGACTTCATTTATTTTATATCCTTTCTGTGACATGTTTTCACACAAGATGATTTATGTATATATTTAATTCATTTATGTAGCCATCCATTTTCTAACCAATTCTGGGGTGGCTCCCAATCGAAATTAAAATAACGTATGGACCTTGGGCTCATATCTTATAAGCACAGGTCCTCTTGAGCAGCTTCAATGTCATTTTCATTTGCTTATGGTCTTATTAACTTCCTTAAGGCTAGGTCACACTGGCCAACGGATGCAAAATGTATGCAAAAAGGACACAGCGGACGAGCAAAATTTCGGGGTTCTGGGGGGTTGGCTCCCATCCATTGTTATTCCGTTCTCCAAAGTTCCCAAGATTTGCATAAAACAGAATGGAACAACAACTAAGAAGAGGAACGGACGGGTAGTACGTAGCGAGGATGGTAGCGTATGTTCGAAGAAGCCAAGCAGATGGAATGCGGATGAAACATCCAAAGGGCTGTCCGGGGGAGAATAGCGAAGGGGGACGCGTTAGCGCAAGGCGCGATGAGTAGCGCAAGAATGACAGCGTATGCATCACTGGACGCCTATAGCTGCAAGCCGGATGCGGTATGCGGCATGTGTATGCCGATGCAAATGTTCACTGGCGCATGCAGGGAGGATGAATTGCGTCAGCTTCCGCGGATAATAAAAGATGCAGCTCCAAGCATCAGCATTCAGAGAGGAAAGACATGCTGCAGAGGCATCGTTGAAAGAACCAACCATGGTCGACAGTCAGGGAAGGAAGAAAAAGCCATGTGCCTACTCCGCCAGCCCTGGCAAGAAGGACACAAGAACCACCATCGCCCACCCCCTGGTGCTGACTCTGAGCTAATGGGTGCGTTCTGCTGCTGCTGCACTTTGGTGATGGTGCTCCTGGGGTTGTTGCGGAAAGGCCCTGAAAGCCCTCCAGAGGGAGGAAGAGGCAAGCAAGAAAAGGGAGAGAGGAACAATACTGCCATTATCCGAAGCCATGAGGAAATTAGAACTGAAGAAGAGAGAACAAACCTGTGGAGAAAGGGGTAAACCTCCACCAGAGGAAGCAGGCAGCTTGGAGAGCGCAAGCAGAGAGCTAGGGCTAACAGCTTTCAGACATACTCCCTGGGATGGTGGAAGCACATTGCACCACGTGCGTATGGCAGCTGCACCTGAGAGAATCTTGGCCAGGGCCCGCTTGTCAAGTCTAACTGACTGGGAGATGTAATGCTCAATGGCAAAGTGCAGCTTCCTGGAGGGTGAGATCCGCCACCAGAAGGAAGATACGCCCCCTACTATAAACCCTCTTCCTCAGACAGCCCAACAGAGAGCCACTCCTCGTTACCAGCAGAGGAAGACAGCTACGTGTCCAGGCGAGGTGTCTTTGGAGGGCCACCGGCAAGATACTCCCCAACAGCTCACTCCATGCCAAGAGGATTGGAGGATCCCCTTTATCAAATGGAACAGACAGAATAGCAAGCAGCCAGAAGACCCAAACCCATCCCCACCCCCAGCTCCACCTTCCACAGAAATGCAGGCAGAGGAGGCAGACTGGAGGGCGCAGAGCCACAGTCTGCTGGAGATCAGGACCACGTCAAGACCAGCACACGATCTTTCCCTCTCTCAGCTGGTCACAGCGATATGCCATCCCTAACCACAAGCCCTCATCACATACATGAGCCAAGACCCTCATGGACCTGCCCAGGCACGAGACAGTGATGAAGGAGAAAAGTCCAACAGACACTTGATGCACCCACCCTCCGGGCCCAGCTGACCTACTCCAACCACATCCAGGTCTGCTCCTCCATCCCAAGGCGATTCCCAGGTCCATTCCACGGTCTTTCAACAGCCCCTAACACCTAAGGCTTAACGATACGCAGGGACTTCGCAACAGCAGAGGCTGCCCTTCCACCTCAGGCCCACAGGTACATCACATGCCACAGACGCCTGCACACTGACCCAGCTGCAAGACAAGACGCCCCATACACTCCTTCCTTCTCCACCCCCAGCCAAGCCCCTCAACAGAAAATCTGTCAATCAGTCCTGTGCCTGACAATCGCAGGTCCTTGAGATAGGGCCTCTGCAACCTCAACGGGACTGAAGTCAGCTCTTCTAAGAGCGTTCACTGAACACACCATCCCTGGGTGTACCTCTCGGGGCAAGCGAAACCCCATTGCGCCTCAAGACGCAGCACCTCCAGCAAACAGCACCTCAGAGTCCCTGCTGACGCTCAGACAGCTAAGGACCATGACATGCCTCAGAATGACTGAGAATAATGCCAGAGACTGAGTGGTTACCTGTTCACCTATCTTTGCTTAAGACACTTTACTTGGTCAAATTTTGCTTTTTTTAATAAGTCATTAGTTACTTAAGAACGACCACGATCGTCGAAGGTGGGACGGTGTTGCAATAAGAGAAAGCAGTTTAATAAGTCTTTAGCTTCACACATAGGTTATTTTTTTTACTTAAAAAGCTGTTGGTGAAAACTTTGAAAAAGGGTTAAGCCTTTGCATGCTTGTAGGATAGGTAAGGGTGTGTGGATGGGTAAGGATAGCTGTAGATTGGTACAAAGATAGCTGTGGGATGGATAGCTGTGGGCTGGGGTAATAGATAGCTGTGGGGTGATAGCGTGGGCTGGGAAGCGATGCGTAAGGATAGGGCTGTGGATAGGGATAGCTGGGAGGGTGGGTTGGATGGGTAGGATAGTTTGTGGGATGGGTAAGGATAGTCCGTGGACAAGCATAAACCTCCAGATGCAGAGCATAGTGAGGACTGTATGGTCCACCCTCCAGCTGCCACACATATGGCCCTTTATTATCAATAAAATTTATTCATTGATCACACATTTAAAAATAAACAAACTCTTTATAATGCCCTATTCATTGTAAGGCCACTCAACAAACATCGGCACAATCTATCAGTGTGACTGAGACAGGCTCAGGAAGCATCCCATTAGCAATCTACATCGTGTCTTGCACTCCACTGTCCATCTGGGGCAGTTGCATCAGTGTTTTCAGGAGTTCGCGCTGCTTCTTCCTTCACTGAAACTCCTGTTGGGCCTTGTACATCCACAGTGTCTATCAGTTTCGTTCCTTGCCTCC
The DNA here is from genome assembly GCA_004320025.1 of Laticauda laticaudata. Lineage (NCBI taxonomy): Eukaryota > Metazoa > Chordata > Lepidosauria > Squamata > Elapidae > Laticauda > Laticauda laticaudata. The sequence goes on along the minus strand of BHFT01032855.1, from coordinate 6,138 downwards.
CAGTTACCACGGCTCCATGTCCCATTTGCCTTGTGTACCAGTCCCACAAGCCTGTTCTGCAACACTCGGGTAGCGGGTGCGCATGAGATTGTGCAGGATGTAGGCAAGCTTTCCACGATGCTCTCACAGTCCTGGGTGATGCTGCATGGTGGTGGAAATACCGGAACCTGTTGGCCAGATGCCAAAGGCGTTCTCCCACCACCCGCCTTGCCCTGACAGCCTATAGTTGAAGATTTCTTCTCTTCCACGGTGAGGGTAATCTGACTGCTAGGCTTCATGAGGTAGGTTCTGAGGGAGAAGGCATCATCACCCACAATGAAGTAGGGCACATCCTGTGTGTCATTGGGTAGGGGGTGACGGGGGGTTGGAATCTGGAAAACCCATTGATGAGATTGCGCTCCAGCCATCCTGTTGAGTCCTGGCGTTGATATACCTGGCTATCTGAAGCTGACCCATTTGCCTGAAGCTCGATGTACATGACATTGTAGTCAGCATCAACCATGGCAAGGGATGGATTACTGAAGAAAGCCCGGTTGTATTGTGATAAGAGGATCTGAAGTTGGGTGGTGCTTTGCAGGCCACGTTGCTTCCCATCTATGGCTCCAACAGATGTGGGGAAAGTTCCACTCTAGATACCACTGTTCTGCAAGTTATCCCTCCAGTCTTCTTCAGTGGGTGGCGCACTGAGGGAGCTCCTCATGTTAATTCTTCGATGATGGCCGCACCACTTTCTCTGACCAATTTGGCTTGATGTCTGTTGTGTGGCCACCCTCAGGCATACTGCATGTTCTGTACATTGGTTACCAAGCGCCAGCGTGGCGCAGAATTCAGTGCCAACCTTCAGTCAGGTCCAGGTGGAGGCGGAATGATTGTGAGTTGCTCTTGCTCAACTTGCTGGATTCACTCTGACAGCGTCCTTGCTACGCTCCATCAATTAGATGTCGTCAAACATTGGCTCGGTGAGGCGATTCCTCAGTGAACAGAGGTGCTGGGAATGTCAGCTCCACCATCAGCTTGTCATACAGTCCAAACTCACTCGCACTCCCGGATCCATTGTCCAGAACCCACGACACGCTCTTGGCTTCTCCTGTCTTCTCCTTGTGAATAAAGGGTGACGTGAACAAGTCTGACGAGGGTGGGTCTGGTTGAGATTCAGACTGATCACAGCTTACCATAAGAGAGTTTGATGGAGTGCACAGTGCGTGGGAAGTAGTCAAAAAATGGGATGATGAGAAGGCAAGAGCAAGGTGGAAGAAGAGTACTGTACATCACGCGCTCTAGGACCTGGATAGTGAAGATGAGTCCAGGTGGGTAATTTCCCTGCCCTCTTTATTATAAGGAAATGACTCAATTTCTCCGCTCGGTGTCCTTCCACATTACTTTAGCATGACTCCAGCTCTAAATTCCGAGATACGCTCCGCATATTCGAACGTCTTTGTCCGTTTTAATGCTTAATATATGAAGATGCATCTGTTTACATCCCTTTCTATTTCCATGTACTAACGCGAGTGTGGAACGTTCCGGTGTACCTTTCGCTTCCTCCCATCTTTCCGCTTTCCTGCAGCGGATGTGAGTTGAGGGGATTCGCAGAGGATCGCGAAGATACAGCCGGACGTTGTAACGGATGACAATGGATGTTAGAACGTTTGTTGCCCGTATGTGTCGCGAGTGTAGAATCGTACGTGGCGGAAGTTCATCCGCTCAAAAAAGTTTTGTGCACGCTCAAAATACTTTTTATGAGCAGATGAAATAGCAGTAGAATGGATGTTTGACGGATAGACGTGTATGAATCATGTACACAGTGGAGTCACAACAACGGATGCCATCGCGATTTTCCAATGGATGGCAAGCTTTTTTGTCCATTTTACATCCTCTTTGCATCCGTTGGTGCAGTGGGACATGGGCTTTATCTCTCATTTGGTATTCTATGTGCTGTGACTGAGGCTGTTCTCACCTTTCTGAACTGTCTTCATCCCCCACCCACTTTTCATAGTAAAATGAAACTTGAAGTATAACATATTTTCTGTGATTAATTGTGTAAGACCAGATATTTCTTTAATTTTGTAACTTCATCCCCATTCCCTTGTATACTTTCATAACCTAACAATGAAAAACAATAAAAGTAGCTTTCTTCCACCTGGTGCTTTTCAGATCATTGCTTTTTTCCAACAAGATGTGGTAGTACACACTCATAATGTTTTGTTTTGTTTTTTTAATTAAAAGAGAGAAGTAAAGGAGTTAGGAATTAACATTTTAAAATGCCTCTTGATTTTTATGTTAAAAGGCAGCTCAGATTTTTTTGTAAATCACACATGTAGATTACATTTCCTGTGTTTTGTAATTTTGGTTTAAGTTATGGGTCCAGAAGAGGGTTTAATTCATTTAAAAGAATGCCTGGATTGTCAAACCCAGAATTAGCATTTTGGTCTAACACTTAGTTGTCATTTTCAGCTTACTAAAAACAGAATTCATGAATAATTTTCAGAAGCATGAGCTGTGTTCTCTCGGTTTTTAAAAGCACAGGTTTACTATACAAGCAGAGTATCAATGAAAGGAGAACAATGCTTTTTGCATTCCTTTTTTTTTTAAGTAGAACAGCTTATTTTTCCATCACTCATCTCAGACCGTTCTCTGAAAAATAAGATATATTTGTTTGTCATCCATGCATATTATTTCCACTAATAACAAGCATAGCAACAGAGATAGAAACCAACAAGCAAATTTTGATGCATTCCCCATGTATATGAACTCTCAAAATTTCCCTTAAAAGCAAGGAATGAAATGTCTTCAGAGCAACTTCATGAATACTGAGCATACACAGTATATACATGGACCACTGTGGCATTCTAAGTTGGAAAAGAAAAAATGAGAATTGGAGACAGGGCGGCACACAATTGACTGCCTGAAATTCCTGTTAAAAGCCAAGAATAAATTACAATATTTTTTTGTACAGTTCCTTGTAAAAATTCCATAGGTTATAAACTATCAATATTAGGAAAATAATGTAACGCCTGTCAACCAATGTGGGACACTGAAATGCAAATTTTGGAAGTGAAAAGGTGCTCATTTATGGAGAAGGTGGGATCCTGAATTGGAAGAAACTGAATGTGAACTTCATTTGAAATGCAATTGTGATTTTTTAAACTTATTGATTTGACTGGGAATTAAGCACAACCTACATAATTTAAGACAAACTGACATTACTTGTTGAACCAGGAAACCTATGGACTCCAAATGTTGCTGAAGAGCTACTAAAAGCTCCAGTTAGCATGACCAATTCCAGTGTGGTTAAAAATGCCACTTTGAGCTTCTCAGATAACAGAAGGCATGCAGATGTAACTCAAACAGCACTCTCCTTTTTTTAGTTATAAACTATGTACTTCTTTCTCCTTGAAGGTATCATAAAGAGATGAGAAGACTGAAATGATTTTCCTAACATTAGAAAACTTGGACAGAATATTGTTTGCTTTTTAGAAAATAGGGTCATCCAAATTACAGAATTGGAAAGAAGCAAAGACCAGAAATTAAACATGTATTATAAAAATTAGCTTCTCTTTTGCTTCTTAATTATCTTATTAATTATTAATCTTTTATTTTTGCTTGTTTCATGCACGTAAAGCAAACTTAACAAAGAGCTGCTTGTAAGGTAATGTTTCATTCCTATGCATTATATACAATTAACATACAGTTTTCCTTTATGCTTCTTTTGTGGAATGATCCAACAAAACAAAATAAATGTCATAAAAATATAATTCAGTCAGAAATCACATAATAGCAATCTTTTTGTGTATCATCACATGCTTACCAAGGAGAGGTTGGATGTGCCCAGACTAGCCATGCGGTGGCTTTAGAAATAAAATGTGGCTTTCTGAAATTTATTTCCTGCTATCTTTTAGGTCAAAGTGGCTTGGGAAAATCAACTTTAATCAATACCCTTTTCAAATCCAAGATCAGTCGCAAATCAGTGCAACCAAGTTCTGAAGAGCGGATTCCCAAGACAATTGAAATCAAGTCCATCACACATGGTGAGTGTTGACAAGAGATTGTTTGCCTGTCTTTTGTGGAAAGTTAGCACCAGGGAAAGAGGGTCTAGGGCTGGGGTGTCAAACTCAAGATCCACAGGCCAAATCCGGCCCGTGGGATGCTTAAACCTGGCACACGGGGCTGGCCAGAAAGTAGAAGAGGACTGGCCCATGGTGCCTCTGGCAGCCAAAATGGGGTGTGCCCCCTCATGGCCCATTTTGGCCAGCGAAGTGCAAGAAGCATCCGTCCCGTCTCCCCTGTCCCCAGCCCAGGGAAGAGAACTATAGTGCTGATCCAGCCCTCTTAAGAACTCCAGTTTGACATTACTGGTCTAGGGAGTCACCTTTTGGTTGACAAGGATAAAATGCTTAAACTTCTTCATCAAGAACATCTTTGATACATACATACACCTAAAGAATGATTGTCATACCCTTGTTTGAGTCAGACACTGAGGGAGAGGAGAAACAGCTGACAGGGAGTGGATGTGTGGCTCCAGAGGTTGTGGAGGAGTCTGGGGAAGGGCATTGGCCAGCTGGGCAGTCAGAGGAAAAACAAGGCCCATTCTCAGTTCATCCTAGGAAATGTAGGAAGGAATGGAGAAGGAAACAACTTGGCTTACGAGAGAGGAAGCAGCCATGATCCCCCTCATTGATTGCAGTTGGGTATATTATAGCATATAAGAGAGATGGTTAAAACATAGTGTTGCTAGAAGCAAAGCATGTTTTATTTTAGGCTGAAGTTATCTTGATTGGGGTCCTTCCAACAGACTGTGTCTTGTTAACTCCTTGAAGTTGGTAATTACTTATCCTGGTCAGTTGTGCAAATTCCTTCATTGTAGTTTGTTTTGGTTTTTTATTTTACCTCTATCTGCTCATTAAGTTTGGACTCTATTGCTTTCCTTTGAAGACTATTTTTGAATAAGTTTTATCTCCAACTGAGGATTATTGAACAGTGGGGCCAAGTTGGAGGCATTAAAGGACATTTATTTACTTTTTGGATTTTGTTACGTTTGTGTTACACTCTGGGTCATCACAGGGATTTCCCATGTACTCATTGTGTTCATCCCAAAGTGATACTATTTAATATCTTCGCATTCCATTTCAGATATTGAGGAAAAAGGTGTTCGTATGAAATTAACTGTCATTGACACTCCTGGATTTGGGGACCACATTAACAATGAGAATTGGTAAGGAACTGTCAGTGGAGAAATGCACCAGGACAAGGGGAACTTGGTACTTCAAAAACTATTCCTACAACGTGATCTACTCTGATTTTTTGTTTGTTTGTTTTTGACTGACCCTGACTGACTGACTGGTACAAAACCAGTTGTGACCAAATTTTCTTCCATCTCTGTGCTGGAAACAAAAAGAGACTAACTTAATCAGGATAAGAATAAGGAAATTATTTTGAAGAGAATGAGGATGATATTTGCCAATATCGCAAAATTATTTTCAGTTTAAGTTAGTTGTTGATTACTTCTCAAGAATATGTTTCACCTAGGGGGAGGAGAGAACGGAATGAAATTATTCTGCTTTAGATGATAAAAAGCAAAAATTATGCCAAAATTTATTGATTCTTCCAAAAGCTAGGAAATTTTCTAAACCAAACTGTACTTTATAGACATGGAGATTTGCAATTACTTCTACATCTTTTCTCATGAGGATTGGCTTACCAATTAAATTACTCAGAAAAGAACTACGATGGAATTCCTTCTATAATGTGAAGGAAACTGTGATGTCATAGTGCACTATTAGCAAAGGGCCACCTCCAGGGTTGATGTGAATTATATGAGGGGAAGAAAGGACTCTTGAGAATACATCTTACTATTTTTTTAGTATTTTGCAAGGAATCATCTGGAATAAGGAATATCAAATGACATCAATCTTCCAAAGACAACAAAACAATAGTGGCATGTCTCCAAATACAGCAAATGCAAATTAGCTTCAGATTCCATTCCTCTCTTAACTTTAAGGGGCCTGCCTGTCAAAGAACATAGAAATACAGGGGAGAGCTGAAAGCTGTAAAGAAACCATGATACTGAATATTGCATCCTCAGGAAACTACCTTTATTTGAATATATATATACAGTTTATGTGTGTGTGTGTGTTTTTTTTT
>BHFT01032854.1:0-13063 GCA_004320025.1 Laticauda laticaudata | reverse complement strand
GTATTATCCCACATCATTGTAGTGCTTTTAAAGTTGTAGCAACGTTTCAGCAGAATCTCATCTGCCATCATCTATATCATATATATATGTACACACACACATACACCAGCTTGTTTTAAAGCAATACATAAAATCTGAAGAAGATACACAAAAGTTTAGGCAAATGCCCAAGGCACAATTATGCTCTCCTGTGAAGCCTTATAATCTACTTTATGGATCAGTGATTTTGCCAACTCTCATTAAAACAATTGAAAAAAAAAACAAATGAGATCTGGATGTCTGTCTCGGAGACAAAGTCAGAGCACAATATAACCCCAGGTTCATGAATGTTAAATGATTTATAATTGGGCTGGATTACTAGGCACAAACATCCTGGTTCCGGAAAAAATTAAATCCACCAGATGGTTAATAAGTGAGTACATATACATTTTAATTACCAAAGAGGTTGAAAGTGGCTGGTGCATTTATAACACAGAAGAAAAGAAGGAAAGAAGCAAAGCAACAGGGGCCAGGCTTTCGGTCTAATGCAGAAAAGCAGCAGCAGAGGAACTGGCTGAAAACACCACATACTTATATTTCTCTGCAAATAACATGCCAGGTCTGAAGGAACAGGCCACTTCGAAGATGAGGAGCGTTCTCACCCATCATTTATCAACGTTGCCCGCTGTCAGAGAGCTGTGGGTACTGTTAAAGCCCTTTACTGTTAAAACTACTGTTGCACTGTCTGTCACAATCCAAATAAATCTGTGGACAGGGATCAAAGTTAATGCAACAGGCAGGGAGGGGGCTGAATTCAGATTGGGACTACATTTAGAAGTGTCAATCACATCCTGCATATTCAGTTTGATCAAACATGTTAACTAGCACAGGTACTGAGGTAGCTTTTAATCAATCTGGAGGAAGAAAAGGAGAAAAGAATCAAAAGAGAATTTGGTTGGATGCTGGTTCTGATTGCTGGTTTAATGACATTCTAATTTCCATGGATCACAGCATGTCTGAGCATGTACAGACAGATTTGTGGCAAAGCCTACTGCTATAGGCAGTTGCACTGTCAAGCAGATAACAAAATGAAGAAGAAAAGTCAAGACAGTGGATAAATAACATTTCCCTATTTCAAGATCTGAAATGTTGTTACTGCCATCATAAAACAATAAAAAAACATTTGTGAAAATTGAGCCTACCCAAGGTTATTCTTACTACAGTGAATAAGATTACAATATAGTTTGCACAGATCTGCAGTCCAAAGCATACAATTTATATGAAAGAAGATAGGATAAATGCTCAATGCATTTGAAAATGTATATTAACATATTGAATAGTTTTTAATTCCTTGTTAAGTTCAGCACCATCAATGAGTTGGTGACCTTAGAAATTTAAATTTCAAACAAATAATTCCCGTCTTTTCAAAAAAGTCAAAATATCTTCCCTAACTTCGTGCCCTGTTGTATTACAATGCCCAAAATTCCCACACAATCTTGGTCCATGTTTGGTAGCCATTATAAAAGTTTTTAGCTTAAATGGACTCCAGGTGGTGGTAGATGACAGGAAGGCCTGGAGGAACATTGTCCATGGGGTTGTGATGGTTCGGACATGACTTCACAACTAACAATAACAAATAAAAGTTTTTAATGCAACACATCTGTAGACTACTAGATATGGAAGGAAGATAATTCTACAATTTCAGTTTGAGGAAAATAATAGTGATAGAAGTCCTCGAAAAAGAGCCATCCAGAGTTGCCCCAAACAGTAAGATGGGTGATATATAAATTTAATGAATAACAATAAATAATAACTTATGGATACTCTGCAACAAAAAATGAAGTATTCTATCCAAACCAAACTTGTCTCTCCATGAAATTTATATTTTAAATGCAATTGCATTTTGGACAACATTTTAACCACTTTATATTAATTTTGTGCATAAAACCAACTGATCTTTGCTTACTGGCAAATTTGGCCCTTAAACATCATGAAGACAGGCAAAAGTATTCTCTTTCGGTAGCAGCTCTGTTTCTGCTACGCCAATAGTAACAGGAATTTAAAGTCAGCTTAAAAGCTTACTTCTAATTTTCTGGTCCCGATTTTTCAAGATTATTAAAACGAAGTACAAATTAAGCCTCACCCAGTGCTTCAGACTAAGATAAGGATTTGCAAAAATTTTCTGAGAAGTATAAATTACAGGTTTTAGAAAAAGTGCATTTGTTATTTGAGCCAAGGGTTGCCTGGACCTTGAAACAGAAGACTGAGACAAAAAAATAAAGCAGTCCAAATAAAAGGTGTACTTAATTAAAACAATATTTCATTGCATTAATTACAATGGAATGTATTTAATTTAAATTATTTTAAAAGATGTAATTCTCTTATATTTAATAATTTTTGTGTTGTATAATTTAAGGAAAACAATTCAATAGCAAGTGTGGGAGAGCTCTGGGGCCACACCTGAGGCTTTTGAGGAGGTCATGTGGCTTTGTAGCCTCAATTGATCATCAATGGATCAAATGGATCAGCTATGGAAGATACTATAGCATAAGTCTATCTTATCTATTTATCATTTCTATCGTCTATATCTTCTCTCTTTTTCCTATATCTTTTCCCTCACTCCCCCCCCCCCCTTACAGCTCNCCCCCCCCCCCCCCATTACAGCTCTTCTTACTAACCTAGCTAAGGACAATAAAAATCAAAACTAACACTCCAAAAAACATTAGTAAAGGCTTCATTTCAGGCATATAGTTCCAATTACTTCATTTTAAATGTTCGTATGTCCAGACACGGCTTTCATTGATCGGCTATTATGATGCATTAAAGTATCTGTTTTAATATGTGCATATGTTGTAAATTTTTGTGAGGAAGATATTGAGTTGTGTTCTGAACACCACAAAGCATTTCCTGTTCCAGATAATCCAGATAATTTTGTAATTGCATGCAGCACTGCTGAAGATTTGGAGTGAGCCATTCTAAAGAAAATCAAAACATTTTTTGAGGAAAAAATTCTGGTGTTGGATTGCTTTTTTTTATACATTCAGAAGAAAGCTGCTCCTTAAACAGATACGAATTTCCTACCGATTGATTTTAATATCTAAGCAAAAAGAAATAAAATATTAACTAGGCCAAATTATGGCCAGATTTTCCACAAAATTGAAAGAAAGCCCATTCATGGAGAGGAAATGAATCCTGGCTTTTAGTTCAGCGATAGGTTTTTCATCAACATAAAGAAATATTTTCAGGGGCATCCTAAACAGCAGGGTCTACAGCAAATCACAATGGCACCAAAATTAACACCCTTTTAGTGACATTGTGATTCAATTGCTACATCTGTACTGTATTTGCAACACGGTTTTCAACACAAGTATGCGTACTTGATAATCATGGCACTTGTATCATGATGAACTTTCATCATTCAGAACCTTGGCATTATATTTTAAAAGGAAGAGTCTACCTGTCCACAATCCATTTCATACATCTTGCAAATAATACATTTTTAAGATACAATAAAATATGCAGTGTTTAACATATGTCAATATTTTTCAGCCAACCCACCTCCCAAAAAACACTAGACAGTTCGCCTGTCTTACATCTTTAGTAAATGGACCTTCAGTCTTATGTTCCTCATCAGGTTTTTTGTTTTATTTCACTAAAGTACCACGGAACACAAAAAGGATGACTGCCACTCTCACTATAAGCCAAGAGATAAAGAAAACACATATGTCGCAAGGGTAAAGGAGTCCCTGCGGATTTTACTCTGCTTGTCGTTGCCGCTTGCAAAAAAAACAACAACAACCCGGGAACGGTGACGAAAACACCTCCGACGAACGAGAAGCAGAACGTTTCTGTCGTATTTTGAACTGCTTCGGCTCCCGTAATTCCCCTCCAGCTTCCTACAATACTGTGGAGAGGCTTGTCGAATAACGGCCTAGATATGGAATGGTCGTTTTGGGCAAAGCTGGGTGTCTCAGTCCTCTTTTTCCCTTTGCTGATTCTTTTCGTCCTGCGGTTGTTGAAGCGACATCCTGCCGCTCCTAATGCTGATGTCAAACTCCTGGTGGTTGCCGGTTCTGGTAAGACAAAAAGCGAGGAACAGTCCACGGGTCACAGACCACAACAACCACGGGTTGCTGTGACCATTCGGACTACATTACCCAGAAAGCAAAGCAGCCGCTAACAGCAAGGAGGCGTTCTTGATGCTGGCAGCTGTGCTTGCAAGACATGCTGGAAATTGTAGTTTCTTCGAAGAAATTGTGCTTGGAATTGGGTGATAATCTGTTTAGAGAGGAATCGGGGGTTCTCCGGCTAATATATCACCGCTCCATTCTTGATTTTATTTTTTAATTTCAGTTGCTTAATTCTTCCTTGACAATAATTGTCAATAGCGTGAGATGAGCGTGACCTCATCTCAACCTGGATGTCCCCAGGTTTAGACCAACTTTCTGGCTATACCACCCTGGTTCTTTGGTGTAGTCTGATGGAAACATTACAATGGCATCTTAGTACAAGTGTCTCTACCTACCTAAGTATTTGAAAAAGAATGTTTAATACAGGTAGTCCTTGACTTACAACAGTTTGTTTAGTGGCAGTTCAAAGTTTTTTTCAGTTCAAGCACTGAAAAATGTGACTTATGGCTGCTCTTCACACTTTCGACCATTGCAGCATCCCCCATGATCATGTGACAAAAATTCAGACATTTGGCAACTGACTCATATTTATGACTTTTGCTGTGTTTTCAGGGTCATGTGATCCCCTTTGGCGACCTTCTGATTAGCAAAGCCACTGGGGAAGCCAGATTCACTTAACAACCAGGTTACTAACTTATCAACGGCAACAATTCACTTAACAGCATACCTATACCCAGAATTTGTCTTTTGTAAACCATGGTTTATGGTTTAGTTTGATGTCACACTAGGCCAATATAATTTAAACTGGTTAAAACTAATCATAGCTTAGTACTACATGGGCATTCACATGCCTTGTCTCTTTGAATTGGGTAATGTTCTACACCACCTAGTAATTGATGGGAAATCTGTTTTGCCACCTCTTGCTTTCTCTTCCTTCCTCTCCCTCCCATACAGTGAAACAAAATAGCTAAATTGATCATACTCTCCATTTCCTTTGGTTCTGGTCATTCTGTTCCATTAGCCCAAGACAATGTGTTAGCAAACAGAATTGAAGTAGAAAGGGACAGGTGAGTAACTGGAGACAGTGGCAACTATTACTTGTCTGGTTTTGGTGTTCTAGATAGTGAACCACAGACTAACCAACTACATAGGGCTGAACAAGCCCTTATGGTTAGTTTACCATTCAGTGATCAAGGAAAGAAAGAATTTGCTTAATTAAGGAAACTATTTAAGTTAACTGTGGATAAGTATGGTTTGTAAAATCCAGCCAACAAAAGAGGTGAGGTTGTACAGAGGTAAATCAACAGAATGAGAAAAATTCTCAGACTAGGTCTGTGGAACTTACAGAAGTTAACTCTGTGTATTTTCAGGAGGACATACAACAGAAATCTTAAGGCTGCTTAACAGCCTCTCCAAGAAATACTGTCCCAGGCACTATGTTTTGGCTGATTCAGATAAGATGAGTGAAGAAAAAATCCATTCTTTTGAACAAAAAAGAGCTGCAAAATACCCCGATTCCTCGGTGAGTTTTTACACCTATTTGTCTGATTGTTCATATTTTGTTAAATAGTAATGTCACATTTCCTGTTAAAATACTATATGTTTTCCCAATTTGCACTGAAGTTCCATCCCTAAATTTTTCACTTTGCTCATTAACTTGGGAGGCTGCTATGCAGGCCAGAGAAAGCTTCACGATGCATCTAATTGCAGAGGAAAGGAACTGGCTTTGAGATAATCTAAGAACATCTGTTTCCTCTAAACATAAACTAACACTATACAGCTGTCTTTCTAGAACAAGAGTGTCCAACCTTGGCAGCTTGTGGGTGGTGGGTCCCTAATGGCTGATTGGGGAATTCTGGAGTTGAAGTCCACAGGTCTTAAAGTTACCAATGTTGGACACCTTTGTTTTCGAATTGTTGGCTCTGCCTAATCTGTACCATCTGCATATACTGGAATGGAATATATCTGATCTCTAGGCCAAATGGAGTGAGGTTTCCTATTTCTTCCCAAGTTCATGAGTAGGGAGCATTTTTTGAAAAGGTTGCTGCTGGGTGACATAAATCCTTTTCTCAAGCTGGGATCCCTTTATACTTCCACCTTTCACTGTGCAGTGGAGCTTTCAATATCTTGGGGGCTATTTAAAATACTCTCTGAAGCCTAGAAGGTGGGAATGTTTTATAACAAGCTAAAAGTAAAACATCAAACAAACATGTTGGGATTACATGCTTGAACCTGACTAGTGATATGTACCCCTGGACCATGCTTGCTTGAAAACAAATGTCCCTACCCCTGTTCTGAGCTAGACTACTTCTAGCATGGAACATGTGCCAAGGATAGATGCAGATCTTCTGCTGACTCATCAGGAAGATGTTCTGATGATGTGTGAACTAGTGACTTTGGGAGACAGAAGGAAGACCCACAGATGAGCTGAGCTGTATGATAAGAACAATAGCAATAGAACTTAGACTTATATACCAATTTACAGCCCTTTTTAAGCAGTTTACATAGTCAACATATTGCCCCCAACAATCTGGGTTCTCATTTTACTGAGCAATGGAAGACTGAGTCAACCTTGAGCCAGTGAGGATCAAACTGCTGGCAGTCAGTAGAAGTAGCCTTCAATACTGCATCCTAATCATAATTCAATCCACGGGTGCAAGGGAAAGGCAAGGGAACTATTTTAGAGGGGACACTCCCTAGTTTCCCAGAGATTGAAAACAGAGCAAGAACAAAATACTTTTTTCAGTCTTGTCAGATTCTGCTGAATGTAACTTTACCATAAAGATAGTGCTGATGCCTCTGGTTGTGCTTCTTGCTTGGACTACCTTATAAGGCTATCAGATATTTTACTATACTAGATAGCTGACTGCTTGATGAATCTTGGGTTCTCATTAAAAAAAAAAAAAGGTTCCACAAGCCTGATGTGTGCTTGCTTTTATTCTAGCAATAAAAAAATGTTAGAAGTGGCATAGCCTAAGCGTCAAGACAGATTGGTTAAGCATTGGGCGGTTTGCAATGTCTTGCGTTGTTGAACTGACCCATGAATAATTTCCATTAATTGCTCATTACACATTTGTCACTGTGTATTTTAAGGTTCTAGAGATAATCCATTAAACATATTCAGATTTTTTTCCCCTTAAAATTTCCAGACCAAAGTGAAACACTTGACAGGGCTTAAATTGCTCCGGATTTGGGGGGTTTTTTGGGGGGGAGGGAGGGGGGAACAGGATGGAGGGACTGTAGACATAATCTTTTATATGCTTCAATTTGTTTCCCAGTGGTATTTCATTATTCATGGGGAAGTGAAGTGAACTATTGGAAGTATTCCAAACCACAAGGTTGCAATCCTATACACATTTATTGGAAATAATGTCCCTTTGTATTCAATTGAGTCCAAGTAAACTATGTAGGATTATTCTCTGGCTCTAATCAAACATCATGATTCACAAGATAAATTAGCATAATGTGAAAACCCAAAAGCACCAGAGCACCAGAAGAGGGGAGATCACTTTTTAACCTGAAGCAACCCCACATTTGGTTAGGGCTCAACTGTTCTTTTCAGTCATAGCTGTATAACAAAAATATGAGTTAACATAAAGTGAACCCTCTCTTTGGGCTGTATAATACAGAGATGAAAGCCTAGAATGCTCTCCCTCAAATAATGCTTTTCTTGCCTTTCCAACTTCCTTGTTTCGTTCGTTTGAATTACTCACCCTGGAGATACATAGAATATGCCTACACCATAAGCAGAAAATTCCATTTGTGTCTGGCATTATGATGCTTTTCTTCTAGCAATAAGATTGGTAGCCACATTTCAAAATTACGTTATCCAGCCTGACACTTCATAGAAGTGGTAGACACTTCATAGACAGTGGTTGGCATCATCCACCAACATGACTAATTGCAGATGTTTAGCCTAGACTATTGTAACCTGATCAATTCCAGATGAATTGGACTCCAACTGCTATAATCCTCTGGGCAGCACGTCCTTTGGCCATGCTGGTGAAGACTACATAGACCGATCCAACCCATTTGAAGAGCGAAAGATTGAGGAACTCCTGTGTATATTTATCTAGCAGGCCACTCAAATAGGATGTTACACACACATTTCTAGTTTCGTACCTTATTCAACTCACATCCAAACTTGTTCTCTTTACAACTTTGTGAGGACTTCTTTCTTACTTGAGTTAATATGGGACATAGCTAATTCCCAATTCTGCTTCTACAGTGAAAATAAACTGAGAAGCTTGGAGGTGGGTGGATTGAAGATCCACACACACACACACAAATAATCGCTTTCAGTGTAGAATTATAGAAAAACATAATGTTTTCATTTATTTTTATTTTTTTAAATCACCCAGTAGCCACCCAGTGAGATAGGTGGCAAATAAATGTAACAAACAAATAAAACATCAGAAAGAAGAATGGTGTTTCTTAACTGATAGATGGCTTATTATGTGTATATTATTGTGTTTTCTTTTCAGTGTGAGCTATCAAAAGGCCAAGAACATGAAAGCCATGTTTCTATTGGACTGACTTCTAAAGTTTCAATTTTTACTGAAACATTTTTGTGTTTGCTTTCTGTTGAGCAGGCATTGTCTCTGACAATTGTCTTTTGTAAGATTTTTGTACTGCATGAGACTGCTTTCCTGCTGCCACCCCAGTTCCTTGTTGAATCTAATTCCTTGTCAAATTCTAAGGATTGTGATCCTGATGAGAACTTAAATAATTGATCCTTATTACACTTCTTTCTCAGATATAAAAAACATGGAGATTTTGTTCCCTTTGAGGTACTGGAGGTTTTTGGTTTTTTTCTCTTTTTGTTTGAAGCCCTGTATTTTCCTGCACGGAAACAGTCCTTCTCCTCTTCCTCCTCCTCCTATTACTCCTACTCCTCCTCCTACTAATAATAATAATAACAATAATCATAATCATAATAAGCCTATCCCAGGTCCTTGGTAAGGACTCGATAGGTAAACAAAAATGCCAAACCCAGTCTAAACATCTGGCTGACTGTGTGATTGATAACACCACCAACAACAATAATCATAAAGAATAGTATCCGAATCATATAAATAGATGAAAATGTAGGTTTCAGAATATTTATATTTTTGCTATACAAGAGGCAGTGTAATCTAGCATCTTGCATTTGACAGTAGTCAAGCAGTTGCTGTGTATGAGTTGGGTGGTTACGTATATAAATTTGTTTAATAAATAAATAAACAAGTTCAGGAAGACAGATGGGCATTAGTCACTTCCACAATTGCTATATAATAACTGATACTTAAAGCATGCTGCTTGTGATTCTAGAAATCCACATCATCAAGATTAGTAGCTATTGATAGCAATCTAATTCATGGAAATCTAATTTAGTCTTTTGTGTGAAAGGAGATGAAATATGTCTTCTAAAGATAGGATTTCCCACATATGGAATTGCATTTCCATTCATGAACTTTATTTAAACTGCTATTGCATTGAGTGAGAACATGAATTAATTAAATTGCCTTTTAATCATTTGGGCAACAAAATTAAGTAGAAAACTCATATTTGGTGTTCAGGACAGTGGACTACCCATTCTAGTGTATGAAAGATAGCAGATAGCATTAGACTTCTGTACTGCTTCACAGTGTTTTCCAGCCCTTTCTTAGAGGTTTACAGAATCAACATATTGCCCTCAACAATCTGAGTCCTCATTTTACCAACCTCAGAAGGATGGAAAATTGAGTCAAACTTGAGCCGGTGTGAACTGAGCTGCCAAACTGTTTGCTGGCAGCCAGCAATCAGCAGAAGTAGCCTGCAGTACTGCATTCTAACCACTATGCCGCCACAGCTCAAGATATTCAACCTAGTTTGATATCTTACTTTTAATCTTTGCTTTAGAAGAGAATATTTGTAGCTCAGGGTTGAACTGGAGCTTTTGGCTCAGATTGCTTGGTACCCAAACCACTGAGCTCAGAGGACACCAAGGATCTCACAATCTTTGCTTTGGATCCATGTCTACAAAAGTGACACTGGACTTAGGAAATAAGGATTTTATAGCATTTTCTTTCTCATCAGCATTTCTACATCTTCCATTCATTTTGTTTAGGACAACATTCCAATGATCAAGTGTTTTTAGATTAAGCACAAAGAAAAAAGACTTTGGATATGAATAAGAGCCAATCATCAAGGCATCTTGGATTTCTTGGTGACTTTAAAGAAAGGCTAGATCATATACTGAAAAAGGGGTAAAGACCAGTGGCTCACAGAGTTCAAGATACTAATGGATCTGGTGTGAACCCTGAATATCTGCCTGATAATGTATCTTAATTTTCTTGCTTTCTTACTTTGCTATATGTCATTCTTCTTGGTTTAGTTTTTTATCACTTTGTTTTCTTTGCCTCTCTCTTATTCTCCTTTCTTATCCTGCTTGCACTGCCTGTTCCTTCTTCATGCCCCTTCGCTATTGGTGTTCTTTTTGCTTCTGCTTTTCAAATTTCCTTGGGTTTTTTTTTCTTCTTCTCCTTTTCCCAACTCACAAAATTTTGGGACCTGTCCCTGAATTTGAGTCTCAGTGTCATAGCACCCTCTACTGATCATGAAGTAAGTTACTGCTGTAAATAATGTGTACACATTCTGATTTTAAATCCGTGGAAGCTGTGAATTTGTGTGGGGAGAGTGGGGAGTAGAAAATGAAGGTGAAAGATTCTTGATTCAAACTTGATCACATGTGCATATAGGTTTCTTGAGGACCGCACAGGTGGGTGTAGGTTTCTTAAGGGAGGAATAAAGAACCAGTTTGCCACTACATTCTCCTGAAATGTTTTTTTCAACTTCCTCATCTAGTCTCCAGTGCTGCTAATTACCAGTCCCAGTAGCAACTAAATCAAATCCTGTTTAGCATTGTCAGTCAATTATACTGTAGTTGGCTACATGCTGTCACCTGCAGTAAGTTGGGGTGGGGTGGGGTAATAAATTATTTTTGAAATTATTTTTAAACCCAAACAGAAGTGAAGTAGTAACATATGAAAACTACTTCATAATATGAATGCAAGGAATGTGTGAGGAATATTTGAGTGAGGAATGTGTTATTTTTTTTTTTAATTTAAAATGATTGGGTTCTTTTTGGCCTAAACCCACCCATTTTTGAGTATAGCTTTTGGACTGCCACAAAAGCTAACACAGCCTCTTTTCCATGGGAATCAATATTGAAAGCAATTTAATGTCAAATAATCAAAATAGAATTGTATAATTATAAATGCAGCATTCAGTTGATACAAGTAGTCCTTGACTTATGACTGGTCACTTAGTGTTATACAAAATTATGAAGGACCCCCGTAAAAACTACTTACAACTCAATTCTGAAGTTATGATATCCAGGAACTTTCCCAGTGATCATATGATTGCATTTTCGCCCTCAACAATTGGCGCTTGTTCACAGCTGTTTATGACATTTTTCCAGAAGTTGATATTTACTTCTGGTTTCTGGAAAAAAATGCCCCATAACAACCATCACTAAAAAGGTTGCAAAATTGAGTCCAGTTATGTGATGACCCACTTTACGATTATCACAACTTAGGACTGTAATTGCCAGTCTCATTTATGGTTGTAACTCAAGGACTATGTATTTTACCTCTAAAAAGAACAAAAACATAAATAACAATCCAAAAAAGATACATTTTATGCAAAGCGCTGTATCCAACCTCTAATGTTGATAGTTTCTAACTACCTTCTGCAGGAAGGACAACTTAATAAGTCATGTTTTCCTTTGACCAGCTGGAAATGATGTAGACAGAAGACCAGAGATCTGTCTCATGGAGCTATCAGCTCTGTGATAGTTATTCGGTTTCCTTAGGAACTTCCCTAGACTAGATCTTGGGTAGCAAAAGATGATGGTTTTGTGGTTTCATCTGACATTTATTATTATATGCTTGATTCGTTTTAAGTCTGATTGCAAAGATACAGCATGTGTTTTGATGTGGTTCTGTTTTGTACTTATGAAACAAAACAAAACTAAGATTAAACATTAATGCAAGTAATATTCAAAGCTTGACAGGTACTTCTAAGAGGGTATGAATTCAGAAGATGTAATTTCATATTTTTAACCCAGAAATAGACTGAGAGATACAGTGGCCTAGAGGTGAAGACACTCGCCTCACAATTAGGAGGCTGAAAGTTCAGTCTTTGGCAATGATACATTTTTTTTCTATCAGGGCATAAAGAGAAAATATCTGCTACAAACGCCATATAGGCGTTAGGAAGGGCATCTGGCCAGTAAACACACAGCTCCAGTTGCCTGATTCCACCCCAATAAAAGGATCATAAAAAAAACCAAGTGGACTAAAGGTAGAATCTATAGACAGTTATTTGTAATATCTCAACAAGATCCTAAACTTCCATTTTAAAATAAATGCTCATGGATTTGGATGGGTAGATGCACAAACAGACATGAATATAGGTATGGGGGAGAGAGAGAGAAGAGGCTGTTGAAATGAAGATAATTCAAGATTTTTTTTTTCAATTCAAGAGCTTTTTTTCTGAAAGACTGAATTCAATTCTGAAAACAAATTCTTAAGGCTAGGTCCCACTGGCCAATGGACACAAAACATATGCATAAAGGACACAGCGGACGAACAAAATTTTGGGGGTGGATCCATCCGTTGTCATCCACTCCAAAAAATGGTGAAAATTTGCATAAACAGAACGGAAAAGAACGGAAAAGAATGGACGTGGGTAGTACGTAGAGGGGATGTTAAGCGGATGTTCATAGGAAGCCTAGCGGATGACAGCGGAGGGAAGCGGATGACACATCCGAAGGGGTTCCAGGGGAGAATTGCAAAGCAGACGCATAGCGGAAGAGGCGGATGCATAGCGGATGATGCGGATACATCACAGACACCTATAGGAAGCAAAGCGGATGCCGCGCAGATGTATATCGGATGCAAAGCGTTCACTGCGCATGCGGGGAGTATGAA
>BHFT01032851.1:0-11905 GCA_004320025.1 Laticauda laticaudata | reverse complement strand
ATCTGTGTGCCTATCTGACTTACGCTGCACATTCTGTTTTGCTTGTCTCCCTAACCCTGGTTGGGGAACCCAGGCTATCAAACTCGCCATGTCACGTTGCCATTACAAGACCTTTTGCTATGTTTTTCCCATTCACAGAGCTGGGGTAGGCATGGCCTGCACAAGACATGGGCCACCTGTGGGCTGCTGGAGGGCCACCAGTTTGATACCTCTGCAAATTTGGCAGGATATTCCCACCTGGTAAGACAGACATGGGTAATTCCTAATATTGCAATATTTTTGCAGAGCTCTGTACTTGTTAGAGGTTTTTTTATTCTTTGATCTTGATTTGCAACAGAATTCCTATTGTCCGTAGAATTCCCTCCCCCCAGAAAAGAACGCCTTATCATTTATGATCATAAGAGACTGACTCTAGGTAAAAAATATAAATTGATGTATGTCCACATTTCATTTTATGAGTGTCTCTAATATTATGTCATTCTAATTTCTGTGACATTGCCATGTAAAACCTAAGGCTAATGCATTGCTGGCAATGAAACAGATTTTTTTAATGTATGACAGAATCCATTTCACTGACATTCATTTCAGTGCATTTTGGGAATGGAAGTTGTTCTTTTGGAAAATGTTATAAAGATTACTATCAAGGCAGATTTTATTCATTTTTTGTGTATCACTGGTCTGGAAAAAATATGTAGGAAGGTGATAAAGAACATGATAATGGCACAAACTGGAGGGGCAAATCGTTGTCAATTTAAGAGGAAATAGTAATAAACTTGAAAGTGATTTGGACCATGCAGGAGCGGATTGGTAAATGATTTGTGTGGTTCATTGGAGAGAAATGGAAGATGATTATTTAAGGTACCATATCTGCCATAGGATAGATTTAGTGAAACGCTGCTAGTAAAAAGGACAAGTAATTTGTAAAGTTTTAAAAATGCATAGATGTACCTAAAATTTTATTTTCAAACAAATGTTTATCGTTTTGCTTTTTAGTACAAACAGCATGTCATAAAAACTGTCCATAAAATAGTTGACTCATATGGTGTATTTAAGTTAGTTTAGCTGCATTGTAATAATATATCTCTATTGTGCTATCTAAAAATCAAGGCACTTAAACCAATACCTACTGTATGCATACAGTGTCTCTAATATAGGTGAAGCTGGTTTGAATTTCTGGAATATGTGTGTATGTGTGTGTGTGTGTGTGTGTGGTTGTGTAGATAGATAGATAGATAGATAGATAGATAGATAGATAGATAGATAGATAGATAGATAGATAGATAGATAGNTGTTGTGTGTGTGTGTGTGTGTGTGTGTGTGTGTGTGTGTGTGTGTGTGTGTGTGTCAGGGGTGGGATTCAACCAGTGTTACTACTGGTTCAGTTATTATGTACACCTGCGCACGTGTCTAAGACAACCTTAGGCTGTGTCATCAGACAGCTGAAAAGTGCTGAGCGCAGGTGCGCAGCTTTTGAAAAGCCACTTTTTGCCTGCTTTTTCAGCCTCAGCTGTGCCACTCAAAACAGCTGAGGTTGAAAAAGCAGGAAATAAAGAACAGGCAAGATCCCAGGTGGGCATGTGGGCCAAACAGCAGCAAACACAGAACCAGTTCAGTGGCTGCTGCTCTTCAGAGCTACTGACTCTATAGACTTGGGCAGAACCAGTAGCATCCCACCCCTGGTGTATGTGAGTGTATGTATATGTATACATGTGTGTGTGTGTGTGTGTGTGTATAGATGTGTGTGTATGTATTATTTCGTATTTCTAAACCACCCAAATCCCTCAAACAGGAGCCCTGGGTGGTACTACAGGAATTGTAGGAATATCACATCTGGAAGACAACAAATTCTTAATTCTATGTCTATCAACTGCCCTACATTCATAATGACAGAATCCTATTTTTCATTTAATATATGTTTTCCTTATATGGAAATTTCTTATCCACAAAAGAAAACTAATTTGTGTAAAGCAGCTCTTAATCATTGCCTATAAATCAGTTTAAGAAGAAATATACCAACTCAAGCATAAAGTTCACACAAAAAGTTACAATAAATATAAGAATCAAATTTAAAGGTTTTAAATCAATTAAACTATTTTTGTTATCTTAAATACACAGCCATGTGAGTCCCATAGTGGTAGAAATAAGTTCACAGTTTATGTAAATATACTGCTGGATTTATGAGCTGGCTTTGGAATGAAATACAATATTCTTCAATATTATTATAATAAAATGTTATATTTAACAGCAAAACAGCATTGCTCTCCATTATATATGCTCATTTCAGTTAATGCAAATGCATTTAGACCTCTGAGAGGGAAAATGCTGAAGAATTAAAGTCCACTCCTTTCAAACCACTTCAGTTCATATGCATATTGAAACAGTATGGGAAAGGATTTTTTTCAGACGGGAGAATACAGAGCAAAGAAAATAGAATATACTGTTATCTAGTATCAATCTACTTAGTATCAAAACACTACTCTTAATTGGATTCAGGTGCTCAGCAAGATTTTATATTGATTATATTATATTGACTGTTTTCTAGTATGATTTGATTGCTGATTGTACCCTATGACTATCATGAAGTGTTGTACCTTATGATTCTTGATTCTTAATGAATGTATCTTTTCTTTTATGTATACTGAGAGACCAAGACAAATTCCTTGTGTGTCTAATCACACTTGGCCAATAAAGAATTCTATTCTATTCTATTCTATTCTATTCTATTCTTATTTGCTTCTGTTCTGATCACTTAATCCTTTTTGTACCATTACTTAACTTTTAGACAATCTAGAATACACTGACGTAAAATTTACAGAGAATACTTTCCTTCTGCTTTTTTAAAGGCAAACCTGTAATAATTTCTCTGATTAGAAATGTTATTTAAGAGTTTTCCATTTGCTTAAAAAGGCCATTTAAGAGTTTTACATTTGCTTTCTTTGAGCATCTTTAAATATGAGGCATTGCCAACATGGTTTGAAAGGGTTGTCCAGAAAGGGTTGTACTATAAGCATATCTTCAATGAGAGAAGCATGCTCTCCCTCCCCCCCCCCCNCCCCCCCCCCCCCCCCCATTTTAGATGGTATGATAAAACATAGTTTCCCAACAATGAAATTACATATTCAATTGTCACATACTGACAGAGCTGAAATGATTCAGGAAATTGGCACCGAAAGAGAAAGCACATAGTTTGAACCCAAAGCAGGTTGAAAGGACACAGGATATATCTCTCATCAATCCTGTTTAAACAATTATTTTTGTCTAAATTTGTTTACTTGGAACAGCTGATTTCAAAGCAATGAGAATGGTTTGAGTGGATGTGAAGAAATTATGCTTTACCACTAGAAGATGGATATTCTACAAAATACAGAACAGGCCTCTAAGAATGACTTGAGAGTATGACTTCATCAGATTTTAGATCCATGGTTGCAAAGTATGCTCTAGCATTCTGGAGGATAATTCTCATAATATAAAATTGTTCAGAAACTTCAAAATCTATTCTGAAAAGTATAGAGGTTACATAGGATACAGAAAAGTTACATCATTAACATTCTTGATAAGAGAATCAGAGGTGGTATTCACCAGGTTCTGACCAGTTCTAGAGAACCGGTAGCATAAATTTTGAACAGTTCAGAGAACCAGCAAATACCACCTCTGACTGGCCCCACCCCCACCTATTCTCTGCCTCCTGAATCCAAGCTGATCAGCTGGGTCTTCTTTTTTTGCCCTGCACAGGAGAACAGAGCTGGAAAGCAGGTTAGTGGGATGGAGAGGGAATGGGGATTTGCAGTAACCTTCCCCTGCCATGCCTATCAAGCCACGCCTACCAAGCCACACCATGCCACCAAGACAACCCACAGAACTGGTAGTAAAAAATTTTGAATCCCACCATTGATTTAGAGAATGTTCCTTGACTTACAACCCCAACTGGGCCCAACACTTCTGTTGCTAAGTGAGACACTTGTTAAGTGAGTTTTGCCCCATTTTACAATCTTTTCAATCTTTTTTGTCACAGTTGTTAACTGAATCACTGCGGTTGTTAAGTTAGCAAAAGGGTTGTTAAAGAAATCTGGCTTTTCCCATTGACTTTGCTTGTCAGAAGATAGCATAAGATGATCACATGACTCCTTGACTCTACAGCCATCATGAGTCAGTTGCCAAGTGTCTGAATTTTGACCACATGACCATGAAGATGCTGCAGTGGTAGCAAGTGTGAAAACTGGTTATTAAACAAGCTGCTGTAAGTCAAGAACTAGCTACACTTGAGATTCAATAAGTGCTGGATGAAAACACACAGGATTCAGATGAATGGGAGAGAGCTTGGTTAGTTTAACCAAATTCACTAGTTAAGCAAAACATTGACTTACACACATCAAGGACATCCATTTTATGTGTGCATCTACCAATTCTCTAATTTTTGCACTTATTCCAGAATATATCGCTCACCATTTTGCATAATGTGCAATCAACAAAATAATGCATAGGAAAAGTTAAATTTGAGGGTTGCTTTCCCCTCTTACTAGATGAAAACAAAAATAATTTCTCAAATTCCTTATCATCCTGGATAATTTCATCTTCAGCAGGATGTCCAATACAACCATGCCATCAGTTACAGGAGAACTAAACTATATCGTCCCTAGCATCTTTGATCATATCACAAGTATTGACTGTTTCCTAGTATGATTTGATTGCTTATTGTACCCTATGACTATTATTAATTGCTGTACCTGATAATTCTTTGATTCTTGACAAACGCATCTTTTCTTTTATGTACACTGAGAACATTTGCACCAAGACAAATTCCTTGTGTGTCCAATCACACTTGGCCATTAAAGAATTCTATTCTATTCTATTCTATTCTATTCTATCCCATCTGTCTCTGCTGTTTCACTGACAGCCATTAACGAATTCATAACTTTGTAAAGTAGGCCACATCCTGTATTTTTTATTACTATATGTGATCTAAGAGGGAAAGGTCCCCAATTATTTCTAGTTCTAACCCTAACCATTTGGGGTATGCTAGCATCAGGAAGGCCAAGCCACCATTTATATTCTGCTTCTGAGTAATAATTCAAAGGAAGCTTCTTCCATACTTTTCTGGCCAGCAACCAAACCAGGTAGATCACCTGTTAGCCTGAGCCTTTTGACAGGTAAACAGCAGTGCTGTTCCTGATGCCAATTATTCTATTGTTCTGCTGCTGGCTGAGGAGGGAAATGCTTATTAGTTTGAGCACACCAGACTTCAACCAATGTTCAAATGATAATGTTGTGTGGTGCTTTTTTTACAAACAATATATGGTCTAAATTAATAAATGCACATACTGAAGTCTATATTCTCTGCCTACTCTGCCTTTGCAAAACAGGCTAAGTGTGAGAACAATAAAGAATTATTTTGGAATTGATTTGTATAATTTGAAAAGTTTAAGATAATGTTTAAGGTTATCCAGAAGGGCAAATCAATTGTGAGATATGGAACTAAAAGGGCCATTAGTCATCTTAAAATAACAATCATTCTGATAAACTGTTTCCAATCTGAATATCTAAAACCTGTGTTTTAGCTTAAAAGATATGTAAAATTGTAACCAAGAGAAATGATGTAATATTGTAAGAAAGGCAAGAACTTTAAGCCCATGTCACACTGCACCAACGGATGGAAAGAGGATGTAAAACGGAGAAAAACGCTTGCCATCCTTTGGTTAACGCAACGCATCTGTTCTGTACTCACTGCATGCGTGATTCATATGTTCTAATTGTCCAGCATCCGTCTATTGAGATTTCATCCTCTCAAAAAGTTTTGAGCTGCACAAAGCTTTTTGAGTAGATGAGCTTTCCGCCGCGTCCGTTCTACATCTGCGACACATACGGGGAACAAACGTTCTACATCCGTTATACGTCTGCTGTATCTGCTTGGTATCCGCTGCATATCCGTGCAACTCGCATCCGCTCTAGCGAAAAATGGAAAGAGGGAGGAAGCGAAACGGACATGGAACGTCCGCGCAGCGTTAGTAGCACAGACATAGAAAGGATGTAAGCGGATGCAGCTCACATATAAAGCATTAAAATGAAAAAAACGTTCGTACAGGGGACGTATCTCAGAATATTTAGGATGTCTGGAGTATGCTAGAGGTGCAGAAGGACACCTAGCGGAAAACCTATATGCCTATAAAAAAGGGGAGAAATCACCTGGATCTCACTTTCAGTCCAGCAGCCCTGCTGTGGCAGACCTCTTCAGCCTTGGTCTTGGTCTTGGCTCTTCACAGCATCCAGTCATCTCCACCATGTATCGTCGCACACCTCTCTTTGGGTAGCCGCCATCATTCTACAACAGTGCGAAAGCCCTCTTCAGGCTCTTTCAACCCTGTTCTAACGCAAGGAAAAGGAGGCGTCCAAGAAGTGTGTGGCTCCGAAGATGGATCGCGAGAAGAGCCAGGTATGGACTGTATGACAAGCTGATGGTGAGCTGAGGAACGAAGACACTCGTTGCATGTCCAGCACTTCATGAGATGCCTCCAGCCATGTTTGATGAAGTTGTGGAGCGCTGAGACCCAGGTTGACCAAGGCAAACACCAACTTCCAGCCGCAGCTGGACCCTGGAACTGAAGATGGCAACTGACTCTGCGCCACCTGTGCCTCCGGACCTACGTACAGGAACATGCAGTAGCGGCTGGAGGGTGCCACACCACACCCATCATCATTGTGATCAGAGAAGTGGTGCAGGCCATCATCGAAGATACCTGGAGGAGCTCCTCCAGTGCCCCCCACTGAAGATAGGCTGGAAGAAGTTGCAGAGCAGTGTACCACGCCAACTCACCCCCCCCAGAAGTGAACTTCCCCACACCGTTGCAACCATAGATGGGAAGCACGTGGCCTGCAAAGCTCCAGCCAACTCAGGGTTCATAATCTTCAACTACAAGGCTTCTTCAGCATCATCCTCTTTGCCATGGTCGATGCTGACTACAAGTTCATGTACATTGAATGCTTCAGACAATGGGTCTGCTTCAGATGCCCAGGATACAATGCAGTGACCTCAAGGATGGGCTGGAACGCAACCTCATCATGGGCTTCCCAGATCCAGACCCCCTGCCAACGACACACAAAATGTGCCCTACTTCATCGTGGGGATGACGCCTTCTCCTCAAACCTACCTCATGAAGCCCTACACTTCCAGATGCCTCACCCGTGAGAGAGAGGATCTTCAACTACAGGCTGTCCAGGGCAAGATGGATGGAGGAAAACGCCTTAGGCATCCTGGCCAACAGGTTCCAGTACTTCTTATTATCATGCAGCATCACACAGGGACTGTGAGGAGCATCATGGAAGCTTGCTGCATCCTGCACATCTCATGCACACCCGCTACCCAGTGTTTGCAGAACAGGCTTGTGGACCATCAACAAGGCAATGGGGACATGGAGTCTGGTGAATGGAGGCAAGGACAAAACCTGATAGACACTGTGGATGTGCCAGCCCCAACAGAGCTTCACGTGAAGGAAGAAGCAGCGCAACCTCCTGAAACACTGGTGAAACTCCCCCAGCTGGAGCAGTGGAGTGCAAGACAGGATGTAGATGCTTAATGGATGCTTCTTTGAGCCTGTCTCATAAGACTGATGAGGTTTTGCCATGTATGTTGAGTGGCCCTACAATGAACAGGGCATTTAATAAAAGAGTTGTGTTTAATGTTGAAATGTGTTGATGAATGATTAAATTGTTATTGATAATAAAGGGCCATAAGTGTGGCACCTGGGAGGGTGGACCATCCAGTCCCACTATGCTTGCACTGGAGGCTTATCTATCCCACAGCTATACCCATCCACTGCTACCTCTACCCACCCACGCTATTACCCACCCCACAGGTATCCCTGCCCATCCCACAGCTATCCTTACCATCCCACAAGCATGCAAAGGTCTAAACATTTCTAAAAGTTTCCACGCAAGACTTTATTTACTAAAAGAACTGAACCAAGTGTGTGAAGCAAAAGATAACCTTTATTAATAACAAACTGTAGGACTTTATTAAAAAAGCAAAATGAACCAAGAAAGGTGTCCCAAGCAAAGATAAAGTCAACAGGTAGCAACCCAGTCTCTGGCACTCTCCTCAGACACTCTGAGCCGTGCCCATGGTCTCAGGGGTGAAGGGTCCAGGTGCTGTGGAGGTGCAGGGGCGGAGACAACAGGGGATGGTGTGTGGAGAAAGCTCTCAGAGAGCTGGCTCAGTCCCGTGATGTTGAGAGGCCCTTCCTCCAGGACATGGGATATCAGTCCCAAGACCGATGACAGATGTTCTGAGGCTGGGCTTGGCTGGGGTGGAGGAAGGAGTGTCGGGAGCAGTCTGGTCTGCAGGTGAGCGAGGTGAGGCGTTGGTGGCATCTGTGGCATCAGTGGCATCGGTGGCATCGGTGGCATCTGTGGCGTCAGTGGCAATCTGTGGCGTCTGTGACATCAGTGGTATCGGTGGCATCGGTGGTACCTGTGGTGTGCGATGTACCTGTGCCTGGACTGGAAGGGCTGCTCTGTTTAGGGAAGTCCTGGTAGCTGTAGCCTTGGTGGTGAGGGGCTGTGAAAGCCTTCGAAGGCTGTGACATCACCTGGGATGGAGGAGCAGACCTGCGACTGGGTCAGAGCAGGTTCAGCTGAGCTGGAGGGTGGTGCAGAAGACCTGTGATCCTCCCTTGATCACCTTGTAGTGGGCTTCGGGCTTTTCCATGAGGGTCTGGTTCACATAGGTGAGGAAGGGCTTCTGTTAGAGGATGGTATGTCGAAGTGTTACCAGCTGAGAGAGGAGATCTACGCTGCTCTTTGATGGGTCCCTGATCTCCAAGAGGACAGTGTGGCTCTGCCCTCCGGTCTGCCTCTCTGCCTGCTTTCTGTGGAGGTGGAGCTGGGGGTGGGGTGGGTTGATCTCTGGTGGCTGCGGCCTCTTCTTGCTCATTTGCATCAGGGGTCCTCCATCGTGCTCCGGCACGGGAGTGCAGCTGTCGGGGGGTCTCCGTCATTGGGGCGTCCACAAATTACCTGCCTGACAAGGAAGCTGACTCTTGGCCAGAAGAGGACTGGCTCTCTGTGGGCTGCCTGAGAGGAGGGTAGATAGAGGGGCCTGCTCCTCGATGATGGATCTCACCCTCCAGGAAGCTGCCACTTTGCATGACATAGGTCTCCTGGTCAGTGAGCTGTGACCGCGGCCTGGCCAGACTTCTTCAAGGTGCATCTTCCCGTACCAGGTGTGCATGTGCTTCCACCACCCAGGAGGACATTCCGAGTGTAGCCCAGGCTCTCCACCTTCTCTCTCCAAGACCCTGCTTCCGCTTGGTGTCTCGATAGAGCCTGTGTCCCTTCCCCAGAGGTACTCGTTTCTCCCTCAGCCATTCGAGCACTCCTCCTCATGTTCCTTCTGCAATGGATAAAACTGTCTCCTCTCCCCCTTTCTCACGAATGCCTCTTACCTCCCTCTGGCAGGGCCTTCTGGGCCTCAATTAGCAGGGCTTTGAGGTCTAGGGCTGGTCCACCACACCACCACAAAGCAGCAGCACACCAGTAGCACCAAGGAGCAGCACCAGCAGAGTAACCACCAGCAGAAGCACCAGCACCAGGAGCAGGTCACGCAGCAGAGTAAGCACCAGCAGAAGCACCAGCACCAGGAATAGCACCAGCAGAAACCCAGCACCAGCAAGTCAAGCCCAAGCAGCAGAAGCCCCAGCAGAAGCAGAGTCAGCACAGGGGTGGGATGGTGGCCCTGTCCTTATTGCCAGGGCTGGCACGGAGTAGGCACAGGCTCCTCTTCTCCCCATGGAGGAAGGCTGGAGATGTGTCTGGCAG
The DNA here is from genome assembly GCA_004320025.1 of Laticauda laticaudata. Classification (NCBI taxonomy): domain Eukaryota; kingdom Metazoa; phylum Chordata; class Lepidosauria; order Squamata; family Elapidae; genus Laticauda; species Laticauda laticaudata. The sequence goes on along the minus strand of BHFT01032851.1, from coordinate 2,098 downwards.
CAGGTCTTTTCCTCTGAATGGTGACCTGCTTGCGAGCTGCTTCCCCTCCCCGCATGCACAGTGAACGCTTTGCATCTGCTAGGTATCTGCTAGGCGTCCGTGATGCATCCATTGTATCTGCTCGGGCATCCACTCTGCATCCGCTCCTTTCCACTGCGCTCTGCTTCGCTGTGCTCCTCCGGAAGCCCTGCGGATGTTGTCATCCGCTCTATCCGCTAGGCTTCCGTTGAGCATCTGCTTAACATCCTCGCTACATCCTCCCCACGTCCGTTCCTTTCCGTTGTTGTCTGTTCTCTTTATGCAAATTTGGAGCACTTTTGAGAGTGGATAACAACGGATGGAAAATTTGCTCATCCACTGTGTCTTTTTTACATATGTTTTGCATCCGTCGGCCGATATGACCTTGCCTTTAATGCCAGTCTTTATTCCTTGAGATTTTCTACTCTATGACTATTTTTCTCCATGCAAATATTCCATAAAGGATCTATCATCCTTCTGAGGTCTGTAAAATGAGACCCAGATTGTTGGGGGCAATATGCTAACTATGTAAACCGCTTAGAGAGGGCTATAAAGCACTATGAAGCGGTATATAAGTCAAAGTGCTATGGCTATCTCACTTTCTAGGCTCCATCTTTGGAACTTCCTATTCCAAAGGAAGCATATCTTATGCTGACCAATCTTATGAGGACAAAGACTGCCTATGTTTTAATCATTGTAGTGGTATGTAAGAAACTCATGTCACTCTCAATAGCTTTTGATAATATTGACCCCAATATTCTTTGGAATACCATTTCAGTTTTGTCTTCTCTCTTTGAACTCAACAAGAGATGATTCTAATAGGTTTATCCTTAATGCAAATAAAACATAAGCATACAGACTTCAAGAAGCTGTTCTTTAAGCTTTTTATAGACATATTAAGCAGGCACAGTGTGCCTATGAAAGTAGCTTATCTCCATGCTCTACATATATTTATGAATAAACATTTACATTCATGGCATGAACACACAATTGCCTAAACATTTTGAGGCATTATAATCAGTAAATATGCCTCATGGATTCTCAGCATCTGCTGGATTAATTATAGGAAACAATATCACAGTAAGAATCTGACTCTGTAAAACAAGTTTAAAACCATTCTTACCATTTCCAAGAGAATAAATCCCCTTAAGATTGAGGATAACATGTCAACCCAGGAAGCCAGAGTTAAATATCTTTGGGAAAAAATCTGATGGACCTAGGTCTAAGGTCTAAAGCCTTAGCACTTGGGATGAAGATTGAAGAAAGACAAAAAAGTAATTGCCTCTTTGACTGGTGACTTTCTAAAAACAAACATAAAAACTTGGCTTTTGTAGCCTTATTAAACTAAAATCTCTTGCCTAAGTATTGTCAACCCAGTGTCATCACCTGTCCCTGAGCAAGTACGATTTTGAAAAAAACTCCTGCTGAAGCAAGTCTTAGTGTCAAATTATGAAGCAATCTTAACAATACAATAGATATTATTGAAATAATATCAAAGGAATAGCCTGAAATTCATATCACCTGGTTGTGATTCCATGATGCATGACTGGTCTTTATTGCAAAACAAATAGAATTCTATTGTAGGACGAGCTAGTCCAGAGGTGAGGACACAGCCTCCTATATCAAGATGGGATATCCTCACCCCCAAAAGATGTGACTGGGATCCCATATTTTGGCAGTTGAAAGCCTTAAGACTAAGAATGACAGGGGGCACATTGCTGTTAACCCCACATTTAAAATTCCCAGACCACTGAACTTTACTGCCTTCTTTTTTTTCTGCTGAATTTATAAATTCAGGGTACTTGGCTTCAGAGAAAGGAGTTTTCATACAGCCTTTAAACTGTCCACTCTTATTTTATTTGAGCAAACACTAACCTAACCTCTCTTGAAAAAAAAAACTACAGCACAGATAAGCAAATACTTATCAGCTCAAAATCAAATCCCAACTCAACAACCACTACCACAACGACTACCTCAACTACAGTCACAACTGCAACCAAAAGTAACCACCAAACCACAGCCACAAATAATTACTATCCCATCAAATAATTCCACAAATGATATCCCCTTACTCATCAGA
>BHFT01032850.1:0-18614 GCA_004320025.1 Laticauda laticaudata | reverse complement strand
TCTCTCTCTCTCTCTCTCTCTCTCTCTCTTTCTTTCCTTCCTTTCCTTCCTTCCTTCCCTTTTCCTCCTCCCTCCCTCCCTCCTCTAATGGTCCTTATCTTTTGACTCTCTTCAGATTGCAATTTATGGTATAGCCTCTACATTTTTAAACACTGGAATATTATTTTTAATAGCAGATTAAAATTTGCTATATTTTGTTTCTGCCTAGAAAACTAGCATTTGCAACTCACAACTCTACAGCCCATTGTAGGTGAGAATTTCAGAGGTATCATTAACAACAAAGTATTCCACAATAGTCATAACTCTCTCAGGCCATTTCAGTGGATAAACTTAATACTCAGGCTTCGTGCACAATGCATTTGTCTACCTAATTTTTCTCCAGTGCAAAAACATTGGTGGATAGCATTCACACTGCAGACACAAGAGAAATGTATTCAAGTTTCCTCTTTAAACAAATTAATTTTAATATAAATTCCCAGACAAATATTAGGATGAGAATATCATCCTTCAGTTTTTATATATCTCCAAATTTCACAGTGTTCCTACTTTAAAAAAAAAGTAGAAATGCATGTCTCCTTTACAATTACAACACATTTATGAATTGTTTCAGAGTGAAAATAGCCTGGTCTGCCCACCTTAATTTGCATCAAGTGTTTAGCCTAGTTTGTTGCTGCAGGATCAGAACATCAGTAGTTTCCAACTATCAAAGATGAGCAATTCAGTGTTGTTCCTGCAGATACTTGAAGGAAGGAAAAGGAAGAGTGTAGGAGACATACAGGGTCACAACTGTCCTTCTGAAATAACTAGCAAAACTTTCTTTTTAAAAACCAGAACTCATCGTGTACTATAATTCAGTATAAAGGAAACATAGGATGTCCAAGGCTGTTTAAAAAACTAAATGTGAATTTTGCCTCTAGAGGTTGAAAACATGATCCAAAGAGAAGCTGCATTGTGGATGATAAGATCCAGTCAAAGAGCTGAGTGCCAGAATGAGACAGTAACTCATCCACTTCTGCCAAGACTGGAAACTGGGCTCCACTTCTAATACCAGTCCAGCAACAGCCACCTTTGGCACTCCAAAACTGTGCTTTGCAAGAGCCTGCAGAATTCTGCCATATTTGGGGAAAGTTCAAGTTCAGTCTCCCATCTTTTTTTGATAGCAATCCATGTGTCCTTCTGTCTCACAGGAATTGCAAAATCCAGAGGTCTTGATTTGCCTGGCTGGTGAATTGGTTGAGCAGTTAATTTGCTTAGATTCACAACATCATGTTGACTTACAATAATCTTTTAGCCTATGTTCCCCAGGATACAAACAGGGGACTGAGGATGTTCTTGTTTTTATTTCTATGCTTGGATTCCAGGGATGGCCTATCATCAACTCTATTTGTGATTCTTTTTTTATTAGAGATAAGTTCTTATTTCCTAGCGAGGATCTGAAGATGTCTATTTATGCCTCCACCATCTCAAGAGTTGATTGTTACAATACAATATTAAGAGTATATAGTATTTTTTTGGATGAAGTCTACATTTTCTGATTGGCCATGGGACATTAGAATAGAATAGAATAAAATAGAATAGAATTATTTATTGGCCAAGTGTGACAGGACACACAAGGAATTTGTCTTCAGTACATATGTTCTCAGTGTACATAAAAATACATTCATCAAGAATAATAAAATACAACACTTAGTGATAGTCATAGGATACTAAATAAGCAATCAAATCATACTAGTTAAATAAATAAAACAACATAAATCGTAAAGATACAAGCAACATGGTTACAGTCATAAGTGGGAGGAGATAGGAAATAGGAAGGATGAGAAGAATAATAGTAATGCAGTCTTAGGAAATAGTTTGACAGTATTGTGGGAATTAGTTGGTTAACAGAGTGATGGCATTCAGGAAAAACATTATGAGAATGTTTCAGTAGCAGTTTACTATCTGAATTGGGTTTGTATTTGTGTTTTAGAGTAGAAATGAAATATTGACCCAAATACCTTTAAAAGGTTTTTAATTTCTCTTTGTGACACTTGGCTTCAAAGGAGGAAATTGCCAGGTAAATAACCTAGTCAATAAAATTTGAATGCTGTTTAAAAGCTTCATATAATCCATTCCTTTTTGTGGTGTTTTTTTAATTTAAAATCAGAGATAGTGATAAAGATCTTGAGTATAATAAATACAATCTACTGAAAGTTATATCGAAATTTGGGGAAAACTTTGGACCAAAACTAGTCAATGACTAAAGGCCCGGTCCCACTGGCTGACAGACGCAAAATATATGCATAAAGGACACAGCGGATGAGCAAAATTTGGGGGTGGCTCCATCCGTTGTCATCCGCTCCAAAAAGTTGGTGAAAATATGCATAAACAGAATGGAAAGAAACGGAAAAGAATGGACGTGGGTAGGATGTAGCGGGATGTTAAATGGATGTCACAGGAAGCCCTAGCGGATGAAAGTGGATGGAAGCAGATGACATCTTCGAAGGGTTCCAGGGGAGAATTTCAAAGTGGACGCATAGCGGAAGGTGCGGGATGCATAGCAGAAGAAGCGGATGCATCACGGACGCCTATACGGAAACAAGCGGATGCTGCGCGGATGTCTATCGGATGCAAAGCATTCACTGCGCATGCAGGGAGTATGAATTAGGTCAGCTCCACGGATATAAAAGGATGCAGCACGCACGCAGTCAGCATACAGGGGAAAGGAATGCTGCCAGATACATCTTGCAGGAACACCATGGTTCATCAGTCAGAAAGAAGAGGTGCCCGTGCCTACTCGTTCAAGCCCTGGCAAGGTGAAGAAGGGGCAAACCAGCATTCCCACCCCCTGGCACTGACCCTGAAGCTGCTGCTGCTGCTGTGGTGGACCAACCCCAAGGCCCTGCAAAGCTCTGCTACTCTGAAGGCCCTGCTGTTCAAGCCCCTGAAGGCCCGCCCCGCCTGAAGGCCCTGCCAGAGGAGAAGAGGCAAGGAAGGAGAAGGGGAGAAGGAAACAGTACACCATTTCGACGAGCATTGAGATGCAGGTGCTGCCATGGCTGAGGGAGCAGATGAGTACCTCCGGAGAAAGGGCCACAGACTGTATCGGGAACACCAGAGAAGAAGCAGCGGCAGCTTGCAGAGACAAGGCAGAGAGCCTGGGGTACACTGCAGAAGTACTCCTTGGATGGTGGAAGCACATGCACACCTGGGTATGGCAAGCTACACCTCAAGAAATCTGGGCAGGCCGCTATCAAGCTCACTGACCGCGAGATGTATGTCATGGCCAAGTGCAGTTTCCTGGAGGGTGAGATCCGCCACTGAGGAGCAGCCCCTCTGAGACCCCTCTCCCTCAGATAGCCCACAGACAGCCAGTTCCTCTTCCAGCCAGGAGCCAGCTACCCTGCCCAGGCAGGTGTCTTCAGAGGGCCCCACAGCAAGAGACCCCCCTCCCGACAGCTGCACTCCCCATGCCGGCGGACTTGGAGGATCCCGTGAGGATGACGCCCTGCTGTCAAAAATGGAGGAAAGAAGCAGCAGCACTAAGAGCGCAAACCCACCCCCACCCCTACCCCAGCTCCAGAGGATGCAGGCAGAGAGGCAGACTGGAGGGCCAGGACCACAATGTGCTGTTGGAGATCAGGGACACAATGAAGACCAGCACAGAACTTCTCCCTCAGCTGGTCCACTGTGAGATACGCTCCTTGGGCCGGAAGCCCTTCATCACCTATCGTGAGCCAGACCCTGAGGGACCTGCCTGAGGCCCAGTACCAGGTGATGAAGCAGAAGAATCACAGAACTTTCTGCACAACCCTCAAGGCCCAGCTGAAGCTGCTCCCTACCCAGTCCAGGTCTGTTCCTCCACCCCAGGTGATGTCACAGCCCTTCCATGGCTTTTAACAGCGCCCTTCACCTACCAAGACTACGACTACCAGAACTTCTTCACAGCAGAAGCAGAACTTCCCAGTCCAGGTCCAGGGTTCATCGGATGCCACACGATGCCACTCCTCACCCAGCTGCAGACCAGACAAGCCCACTACACTCCTCCTTCCTCCACCTCACAGCCAAGCCCGTCAATGGACAAATCTGTCATCAGTATTGGGCCTGACATCGCAAGTCCTTGATGAAGGACCTCTCAACCTCACGGGACTGACTCAGCTCTCAGATAGCTTCCTGAACACACCACCACCTTTTGTACCCTCGGGCGCAAGCCACCCCAATGTGCTGCCCTCAGACCAGCACTCAAGCCACACCACCTCCACAGTCCCTGCCCACTTAACAGCTGAGACCGATGGACATGACTCAGAGTGACTGAGAATAGTGTCAGAGACTGAGTTGTTTACTTAAGCTTATCTTTGCTTAAGACACTTTACTTGTTCATTTTGCTTATTTAATACCAGTCATAAAGTTTACCTAAGAAAGGTTATCTTTGCTTAACACACTTAATAGAGTTACTTGGTTCATTTTGCTTATTTAATATAAGTCATACAGTTTACCTAAGAAAGTTTAATAAAGGTATGTTTTGCTTAACACACTTAGTTTACTTGGTTCATTTTGTTTACTTCATAAAGTGTTGGTGAAAACTTTGAAAAAAATGGTTAAGCCTTGCATGCTTGTGGCGATAGATAAGGATAGTTGTGGGATAGATAAACCTCCAATGCAAGGATAGTGGGACTGTATGGTCCACCATCCAGCGATCCAGATGATTTTCTCCCCTTTTTAGAAAATATCGCGGTTGCCGCTATGGGGCCTTCTACATACTCTAGACATACTGCAGACATCCTAAATATATGAGATACATTCCCAGCACACAAATGTTTTGTCCATTATGAATACTTAATACGAGATGCATACACTTACATCCTTTCTATTTCTCATGCTAATAACGTGTTTAGATGTTCGTCATGTACCTTTGTGTTTCCTCCCTCTTTCCGTTTTCAGCTGCAGTGGCATGTGAGTTGAGAGGATGGCCAGAGGAGTGCAGAGAGGATACAGTGGATGTTTATCAGATGATAACGGACCATAGAATGTTTGTTGCCTGATATATGTCGCAAGATGTACATCGTACATGGTGGAAAGTTCATCTGTTCACAAAGTTTTGTGCAGCTCAAAACTTCTTGCGCGGATGAAATTCAGTGGACGGATGCTGGAGGGATAAGTGTATGAAACACGTTTGCAGTGAATACACAATGATGCATAGCATTTTCCAATGGATGGCAAGCTTTTTTTAACATTTTACATCCTCTTTGCATCCATAAATGCAGTGGGACCGGGCCTTTATGTCTCCATCTTTTTCTTAGTGAAATGTATTTGTGACTCTTTGAGGCAATTTATTCATATGAATTTCTATTTATTTCCAATTTAATTTACTTTGGAATAACGGTGTTTAGGACTACAGCCTTAATCTAATTGAATTCTCTTTGAATGGCATGTTTTGAGACATTTGCTCTCCTGTTTGCTAGGCATATTACAGTTACCTGCTCTGAGGTTATAATAATAAAGCAAGCTGGTTCTTAATCAAAATTAATGTTCAGCACTCTGCATTTATGGAACCCTGAATATTTATAACATCCATAATCTTACAAGTGCAAATCCCATTTTCAGTGAGTAGAAGGGAGACATGGAGCACTGACTTATATGTATTTCATCAGAAATAAAAACCCCACAGAAAATTTAAGAACTTATTGCATGGTGCATAGATTGCAGGATCCAATATGGTCAGTCACTGGGACCAGAGGTTTAGTCTTCTGACTAAAGTCTTTCAGACTTCTTTAGTCTTTCAGACTTGTATTGGAACTCATCCTCGGGAAACTTCCCTCTACCAGAATGGTAGCAAGAACCATTTCTCTCTACCAAGTTCTGATGAGAGAGAAGTTCCCTACGGATGGGTTCCAGCATGAGTCCGAAAGCTCAAAAGATGAAGCATCTGGTCCCATTGACTGACCTTGGTTAGATCCCACAACATTATCCTGGAACATGTATATTTGCCTTTTGTTGTGGTTCACTGGCGGCCTGTGCAGACGGTGGCAGAATCGGACAGTGGGGAAGAATAGAGACCAATCTGGGAGTCTAGGGAGGACTCGGATGAGGGTCCTGCGCCTGATACAGAGATGGGGCCAGGACCATCTGGGAGTTATGTGCTGACTCTGGAGCCTCCAGAATCTGGCAGCAGTGAGGTGGAGGAACAAGGGGACCCTGTTCCCAGTGCGCGTGTGTGCAAAGCTTCCAGAAGGCAAGAGCAGCTAAGACAAAAGGGTTGACTTAGGAGTAAGGCTTGGAGGAAATTGCCCTCCCATAAGGTATAAAGGAAATGCAAAAGTAGAGAAACCTTTGCAGGAAGCACAGACGTTCACTCTGTTCGGATTAAACCTTGAAGCTCTGTGTGGACTTTGTATTTTGTTTGGCTTTTTACAGTTAATTTGGCACTTTAGTTGTTGGCAGGAATTCAAAAGAGATAAAAGTGGGTGCTTATCTTGAGAGACTGTTTGGGACTCATTACGCGCTGGGAATGAACATATTTCCCAGCATTGAAATAAAACAAGTTGTTTGCACTAAGCGNAAAGTGATGGAAGTGTTCCCACCCCCAATAGTTCAGATGAAACTTCCAATTAGAAATTGTGAATATGATCATGTGGGCATCTTCAGGTGATGATGAGGCCTCTGTCCATTGACCTTGGCATGCTTTGATAACGGGTTGCAGTTTCGCACAGAAAAGAAAGCTAAGCGAGAAATAGAAACCTAACTCTGATGTATGCTTCCCCCCCTTCATTTACACAACAGAAAAATGTAACACCTCCAGCTCACTTCCCAGACTCATCCCCCTCTCCCCTTCCCCCATTTCTTATGACAGCCGAAAGATGCAAAGCGATAGTAGAAGATCTTGAAGGCTGACACCTTGGTCAGAACACCTTCATTCTTAAGGTGCTTAGGTGTATACTGGAAAGGCCAATCTACATTGACAGAAATATGAATTACAGCAGGGATGTCAAACTCAATTTCATTGAGGGCTGCATCAGGGTTGTGGTTAACCTCGGGGGGGCCATGGCTGACTGAATGAGTGTGGCCAACTGGGTGAGTGTGGCCAGCTTGACACCACTAACTGGGCATGGCCAGCTGGGTAGGCATGGCTAACTTGATGGTGTGGCCAGCTTGACGCCACTCCCCAAACGGCTGGCATGTTTCTTCTTTGCACTGGATAAATCAGGCTGAAGCCACGTTTGCCTGATATTTGCTTTTCACATTAGGTTGACTGGGATGAAGTGACATGGGACATTTTTCAGGATGGCCCCATGGGCTGGATTCAACCACATCTGTGTTTGACACTCTGGCTTTCAGCAATACCCAGAATTGCATCATTTCTAATTTCACAGGGAAAACAATCAAATATACTCCTCAAAAAAATAAAAGGAAAACAAAAATAAGACATCCTAGAGCTGAATGAATGAAATATTCTTATTAAATACTTTTTTCATTACATAGTTGAATGTGCTGACAACAAACTCACACAAAAATTATTAATAAAACTCAAATTTAGCAACCCATGGATATCTGGATTTGGAGATACACTCAAATCAAAGTGGAAAAAAACACTACAGGCGGATCCAACTTTGATGTAATGTCTTTAAAACAAGTCAAAATGAGGCTCAGGAGTGTGTGTGGCCTCCACGTGCCTATATGACCTCCCTACAATGCCTGGGCATGCTCCTGATGAGGTGGAAGATGGTCTCCTGAGGGATCTCCTCCCACACCTTACCCTGAGACACAAAGCCATCCTCAACCTCCATGGACAGTCTGTGGTTATTGCAACGTGCATTGGGTGGATGGAGCAACATACTGTTCTCGACAATTGCTCAAATTAGATTCAGGTTCGAGGAAGCGCCGGCGTGCCAGTCCCATTCGCATCAATGCTTAATTTGCAGGAATCTGCTGGACACACATCAAGGCCAATGACGGTCCAGCATTGTCTTTGCATAGAGAGTAAACCCAGTGGCCAATCTGCACCAGCATAATCTCCAACAAGGGGTCTAAGGAATCTCTATCTCTAGTATACCTAAGTGTAGTCAAACGTGTACCTTCTGGGTCGAGCACATGGGGAATGATGCACCCCCTATTACAAGTAAATGCATCCCACATCACATCTACTGAACCCACTCGCCCATAACCTGTGGTTCCTGCTGAAGTGATGTCTGTCAAGGCAGCGAGACTGTTCCATCAATAGCGTGTTCTCTCAATGAACCCCATCACACTCTTGTTGCTCTCTCTCTAGTGTAGCTAGCCTAAAGCTGTACAAGCTGTCGAAGACGACAGTGCACATGGCAAATTTGAACAGTGGTTCTCTTCGGCAAATTTGCCAAAGAATGTGCCTGCACAGTTTGCTGTTTTGAGCATCATACCCTTCCGACCTCTGGGCTCAATCTCATTTGGCCCTCATTAACCACCCTCAAGCGTGGTGTTTTTGATCCATTTGAGACACATTTGTACAAAATATCACATTTAGTGAGTCCCACTGTGGGTCCATTTTGCAGGGCTCCTTGAGGCCAGTGTCCTCTTGTCCCTTCCTCTGCACAAAGGCTCAGAGTAGCCTGGTCCTTGATGCGTTATGTTGCTTCTTCCTACGGCCTCCTCCATTCTCCTGACTGGTACCTGGCCTTGTCTATCCATTGAGTTAGCGCCCTGCACATGCTCTAGACACCCGACGCTGGACAGATCTCTAGAGGTCAACCTTTCTATGCCAGAGCTCGCACTTTGTTGATGTCGGCTCTATCCTGGATCGAGCTGCAGCTACTTAGCCATTGTTGGAGGTATGTAGACTCCGTCTATGTACACACTAGAGTTCGAAAGCTCACGCAGCATTCAAAAGTGCCAAGACTCATCAGCCAGAAAGCATAGAAACTGAGAATGCAATCTGTGGTCATTCACTGGCAGAACACTCTCTTATTGGGAGTCTTGCTAACTGCCTATGCTTTCCACCTCTTGTCTATTCCATTTGCACAACAGCATGTGAAATTGATTGTCAAACAATGTTGCTACCAAAGTGGACAGTTTGATTTCACAGAAGTGTGATTGACTTGGAGTTACATTGTGTTGTTTAAGTTGTGTTCCCTTTATTTTTTTGAGCAGTGCATATTTTTTCTATTAGCAATGAATGAAACAAATTCAGGTCCTCTGCTGTTCTCATTTCTCATTTTTAACTTCAGTTCATTCTGCTCCTATTTTTTTTAAAAAAAGAAACCACACTAAAATCTTGTTTCATGAGCAAGCACTCACATTTTTATTTATTGTTTTATATGACATACCCTATTTTTGCAATCTGAGTTCTTGTTTTCTTGTTATATATATGCTGTATTTTTGTACAGATTATGTTGCAAGTACCTACTTTCAATCCAAATTCAGAAAAGTGCAGATTTTAAAATACAGTGACATTTCAATTTGTGTGTCAGTTCAAAAATGTGACAGTAAATAGGATTTCATTCAAACAGACATGAAATAATATTTATCCCACCATGATTCCCTATCTAAAAATAGCTGCAGTCAGAAAATTTAACTTAGGGAGGAGTGGTTTAGTTTATAATTGACACCCTATTTTCAGAATAGTTCTTCCAATTTGATGATAGAACATCAATGATAGAACATGAAAACATATTGTATTACATGACATCAATACTGTATGAATATATTGATTGATGCCTAAAGAAAGTTAGGATTTGTTGCTTATCAGTTGATATAAAACAGTCTTTCTTATCCTGTGGCTTACATTGATTGATTGATTGATGATAATTTAGTCATCTACTTATTCACAGTGACTCTAGGCAGCTTATAGATAATAAAAACAAGAAATGTAGAAAAATAAATAATAAAAATAATATAATAATAACCTCTCACCCCCAATCAGCGACAACATCCATTCAAATCAATCATTTAATGGACTTCATCCCACTCTGAGTTTCCCAGACCCAGTGGCACAACCATGTCTTCAGGAATTTATGAAAGAGTATAAGAGTGGGGGCCAGTCTAATTTCTGAAGAGATGATATTCCAGAGGGAAGGAGCCACAGGTTTAAGGTCAGCTGTCCAGAGTCACTTGATAGTGAAATGGATGGGAGGTAAATTTTATCATACATACATACATACATACATACATACATACATACATACATACATACATACATACCAATAATTCTTACCACAGCTCCTGATTCTAAAAAGAAACCTTTGCCATCATCCAATAAACAAATCAAATTATTATGTCCCATTATTTATTTGTTTGTTTATATGTTTGTTTGTATGTCTATGGAGATTCTCAATCATTGAGGTCATAGTTGTCCCAAAGGTTCTTTTTTTTCAAGAGGTAACTGGACTTTCTGGTTTTTCTTTGAAAACATTTCTCTTCTCATCCAAGAAGTTTCTTCAGCTTTGACTGGATGGTGGACAATGGAAGGATTTTTATGTATGTTCATTTGTATCTTGCCTTTATTACAAATAACTCAAAGTGGTGAACATATACAACACACCTTCTTTCTCCTATTTCCCCACAACAACAACCCTGTGAGATGGATTGAGCTAAGAGGATGACTGGACCAAGGTCACCTAGCTGGCTTTCATGGCTAGGGCAAAATTAGAACTCTGTTCTTAACTAGGCTTCACAAAATCACGAAGCAGACTCCTCATCCCAACAAAACCCCTTTTTTTTCTTAGGCTAATGTGAATTCCTCTCATTCAAATCTAGCAAAGTCCGGGCAAACAGTCTTTCAAGAGTGATTTATCACCACAGACCTTATCAGGCTTGGAGAGTTGCCAGGCCGATAGCTTCCAAGCGCAATGCTGTACCAGAAAATACTTGGCAAGGAGTTAGGAACAAATCTTCATCCTAATTAAATGAACTAATTGTCTCCTGCAAACACCACTCCCCTTTCACTCCTCTTTATTTCCTGTGGGAAATAAAGGACCATTCACTATCTGCTGTGCCTTTACTCCCGAGTCAACCCTCAATCCTTAACTGTTCCCTTCTCTGACAGTTCTGTGCATGCACACATTGGGAACAGGCTCCAGCTGTTCTTTTGCCCCACTGATCTCCAACTCTGAAGGCAGCTGATAACTGTCTGACAGCCCTGGCCCCATCTCTGCCTCTGACACAGAGCACTCATCAGAGCCTTCCCCAAACTCCAGGACTGGCCCACATTCCTCCCTCCAACCTCCTCACTGGAGGGCCACAACAAACTCCCAGTCTCCTACTTTTTAGCCTGGTGCTTTAACCACCGAATCAAATTGGCTTTCATCTTATACTCTCTTAGCATATAAAGTTTTGCTGACAAATCTTGACTGTACCTGTGATTGATCACTTGAAATTTTCCGTTTTTGGAAATAAATGGTGACCCTCCGCTGAGCTGCTTCCCTGAATCACCAAAAAATAGAGAAAAAGCCTAATTAGTATTAGTATAATGGAGAGGAAGCCAAACACATTGCTCGACCACTGCCAAATAAAATTAAGCCCCAATTATTGATAAATGAAGAGTGGATTGTGCTGGAGCCTGGCCTGCAGTTGGAGGAAATACATCTGTCATTTGGCCTGCATAGGAGTCATTCATGTGTGGCATAACATCCTGTGCATCTATCGTGCATCTGCAGATTTTTGTTGAAATTCACTTAGCTGTCTAACTAGATTCGATCTTCAGTGCTTTGTAGGTTGCGAGGATTTGGACTGACAGATGCAATGCTGGGCTGAAATGGTGTGTGACATGACTAGCTGTCCTGCATATTAATTATTATCGAACCCATCACAGCTGAAGCTTCAAAACTAATGGTCTGTTGGTCCTATCTGGGTTTTTGTATGCACGCACATGTGTACATTTGAATGCATCTTGTACATTTAGCAATTGCTCTCCTTGCTCCAGGGCAAATAGGAGGCAAACTACAGATCAATGGTCCATTGTTACTGAGGGCATTTACTATTAATGAGAAAATTAAAATAGAGGTATTTGAAGCCGTGCAGCAGACATGGAAGGAAGCCACCCCTCACACTTTTTAAAGCTTTCTGCAAATTACAAGTTGTGTAAATTGAAAGAAAAAATGGGTGCTAGGAACCAAAGGAGAAGGAATGGAAGCAGTGTAGGCTGTTTCATAAATCTTAAATTGGTAAAACAGTGTATTAATTCTATTGTAAAATGCAAATGGAAAACAAACATTTGTTAAGATGATAAAATTGTAATGTCTGGCCTGATTGTTTTGAAGCTGGCTCAAACCCGTCATCTGCAAGACTTATTTATTCGGCTGCACTAAAGTTTGATTTAAAGTTCATGTAATTTCATCATCTTACTGTACAGAGAATTGAAAATAAATGTCACCTTCAAAGAACAGAGCTAATGGGGTTTTCACTGGCTTCCCCACCTCCAAGAATATTCAAGACAATATTTTGCAAGCAAGGGCTTTGTGGAATCTTTTTTTTTTTTTCCTGAACAATTTCCTTTACATTCTTCCTTTCCTGTAACTGGATCACCTGTTTCTTTTGCAACACCCCAAAGTTTCTAAAAAGCTCATTTGGGTTTTTCCCATTTATTTGTTTTCATCTTTTAGGTATAATAAATGTGACTCCAATATAAAAATGCTCCTTTCCTTCACATCTTCTGGAACTGCTATTATTCTATTATTTTACTACTTTAAGTAGTATATACTACATAATGTACTACATTATGTACAGAGAATGCTAATGGCTTAAAATAAGATCACAAAACTGTAAAGCTAGAAATGACTGGGATTGTTCCTTGTCAGAGAATAGCTTGTTTTCTGCTCTATTTCGGCCCCATAATTGGGTGGCCTTGAGCCTCAAATGTTATCTGGTTTATTTCTCTATTCTGTAAAAGGGAAACAATGGGAACCAACTTAGCTGAGTTGAGAAATGTTATCATAAATAATTGCCTTGATATGAATAGAAGTAACATATGAAGTTAGGTCTACTTCAAGAATGATATACATGGTTACTCTCTATCTGCCTAAAGTAGGTGTAGATGTGAAATAATTCTATCCAGAGATGATGCTGAACTTGTGGGCAATAACTCAGACCAATGTCTTCTTTGCATGTATACAATTATTTATTCTTTCAGATTCTCGCATAAATTCAATATCAATTTTCCTCCAAATAAAACTTTGGCACCCAATTGCCCAAAATGCTCCATTATGTTATGAAGGTTCTCTGATTCTTTCTGCATATCAAAATATAGAGAAGAATGCAAATGAAAGGGAGGGGAGACATGATAGCAATGTTCCAATATCCCAGGGGTGCCACAAAGAAGAGGGAGTTAAGCAGGGGTCTCCAACCTTGGCAACTTTACAACTTGTGGACTTCAACTCCCAGAACTCAGGTTGTAAAGTTGCCAAGATTGGAGACCCCACTCCAAAGCATCTGAAGGCAGGACAAGAAGCAATGGATGGAAACTAATCAAGGAGAGAAGCCAAGTAAACCTAGAACTGAGGAGAAATTTCCTGACAGAACAATTAATCAGTGGAACAACTTGCCTCCAGAGAAGCTGTGAATACTCCAACACTGGAAGTTTTTAAAAAGATGTTGTATAACCGTTTGTCTGAATTGGTGTAAGGTTTCCTGCCTAGGCAGGGGGTTGGACTAGAAGATCTCCAAGATCCCTTCCACCTCTGTTATTCAAAGGATTACTATATTGTAAATATTAACTAGAGATTAGTTTCAAGTAAACCAAACTGGATTTTCCTGCATCTTCATTTGAGCTGACATCGACTGATATTGCTAATTTCTCTCTTCAATCTTTCATCTCTAAGGAGGGAAAAGTTCTAGAAACATGAGCTCTACCTGGCTTGTATATTCTAGCCACATTTTGACACAGGACCAGCCTTCTTTGGGTTGAGCCCAACCTCAAATGGGAATTGGAGACTCTGTATTAAAATGAGATGCTTTGCCATTTTGTTGCTGTTACTGATGATCATCTGAAGAGAAAAAGGTGGAGGACAGAAGATATCCCAAAATCAGCAAGGAGGAGGCACTTTCTTATGTACAGACCAAAAGAAGCACCACCAATGTAAGTGGTCGCTGACTTTTTCCATATCCTCCTTCTCACAAGTAAATGTTTCTTCTTTAGTGAATTAGGCAATCACATTTATAAAGAGATTGTGAGTTCTAGTCCTGCCTTAGATACAAAAGCCATCTAGATTTCCGAATGCCATCACTCTGCTAAACAAATAATTCCCTCAACACGATCCAACTATTTACAAAGTATGCACTACTATTACTATTAATCTTTTCATCACTCCTTATCACCCATTCCCTCCAACTTGTGACTGTATGACTATAACTTTGTCGCTTGTATCTTTACAATTTATATTGAATCTTTCCTAGTATGATTTGATTGCTTATTGTACTCTATGACTATTAAGTGTTGTATCTTATGATTCTTGATGAATGTATCTTTTCTTTTATGTATACTTGAGAGCGTTTGCACCAAGACAAATTCCTTGTGTGTCCAATCACACTTGACCAATAAAGAATTCTATTCTATTCTATTCTATTCNAAAGAATTCTATTCTATTCTATTCTATTCTATTCTATTCTATTCTATTCTATTCCATTCTATATTCTATTCTATTTTATTCAACTTTGGGCCAATTACCAGGATACCGTGAGTTCTAGTTCCCACCTTAGGCATGAAAGCCAGCTGGGTGACTTCAGTCCAGTTGTTCTCTCTCAGTCCAACTTAGCTCACAGGATGTTATGGGGAAAATTGAAGGAGGAAGGAGGATTATGCATGTTTGTCCCCTGGAGTAATTTATAAAAATAATAAAGGTGAGATAAAAAAATTAAAGCAATTATTTAAATGATTTGAGGACTATGTAATCTTTTCCAGAGATTTTCACATATTTTACTTTAACCCTGAAAAATACCGATTCATATTTAGGTTGATGAGAGTAGGTACTTATACATTCTTACAGATTTTTGTTGACTCAAATATAAATGCAAGTGTACTCCTAAAACTCTAAGAGTTAGGTAATAAAATTTTCGTTCTCCAGTTCTCAAATTTTGAATGATTACTACTCAAGCAATATACCTATTCTTTGCTACGAATCTTGAACGATATTTAGGTTTCTTTGATTTAAGTTTCATGGAATTTGGGTTTCTTGCTTTTATATATATATAAAGATAAAAATTCAAGAATCATTTTTTTAAAAAAGATCATATCTACATCCTACACAAGTATCTTTTAGGTAGGTACATAGAAAGCAAAATTGTTTCACTTTCCATTTTATTTTATCTGCTGATGTTTTCACCCTCTTTACTTTCATGTGAGAAGACACATCTTTGTACACATACCCATGTGTGCAGAAGAAATTGCACTAAGCACTTCGGCTGAATAACTCTTGTATTTTGACAATGACACATGTCAGTCCAAAAGAGTCAGCTCTTTGTACACCATTTCTATCATTGTTTGATGTCAAGGAGAAGGAGGAGGAAAAATCCCAAAGAAACAGACTGTCATAAAATTTTATAGACATTTGTAGGTATTACTGAGAATGCAGAAATGATTTCTATACTTTCAATTAAAAACCACATCTCATTGTTAAATTGGAATGTGGCACATCTCATTTCTAATTTTGCAAAGGAAATACAAAATTGGCTATTGCCAGAAGGTTTACTCTCCTACTCACCAAAGATAAAAGAGAATATATATTATGTTATATGGCTTCTTGAGTGACAGCTGACTCTTGGTGATATGACAGATAAAAGTCTCCAAGCCTTGCTGCATTGCCCAACCTCAGCAGATGCACCCCAATAGCTTCCAATACTCCATTTATTCATTTCATGCACTGTTAGCCTCTTTTCCCATCCACTTGGTCCAGCACTATCATCTTTTCCATAGATGCTTCAGCCCACATGATGTATCCAAAAGAATGATAATTTTTGTTTTATGATTCCTGTTTCCAAAGAGCAACCAGGCCTGATTTCTCTAGTATGAAATGATTGATTGTCTAAGGTCCCTGTTAGCATATAATTTTTATATTTGTAGATATAATTTGAAAACTAGTTTGGTGTAATGTTTTAAGGCACCAGCCTAGAAACTAGAAAGTCCTAGTCCCACCTTAGGCACAAAACAAGGACTGGGTTACTCTATAGGAAGAAAGCAAACCACTTTCAAAAATGTGGCCAACAAGACTGCATGGATCTATGGACCAATCTTGCTGAGAGGGTGGGAGGGAAGGAGAGAGAGAGAATACATTTAGATAATTGTAAAATTTAAATTTCACTGGAAAAAGCAATAATGTTTAGAAGAAATAAAGGTAAAAGGAAACCAGGCTGTCAAGGAACATGATGGCTGGATACCATCAAAGCCAGAGCATAGAAAAGCTCAAAGAAGCAGGGCAAGATTGCCAGAGGTGAAGAGACCTGGTCCGTAGAATTAGGTTTTGGACTTGACTAAATAGATATCATCATCATCATCATCAAAATTTAAATAGAATCACAATATTTCTTACTATAGAGAAGAAGATTGTGTCTAGGGTGATCAGTATGTTCTGGATATCCCCTATAAATTATCGGTCTAATCATTTATCCATTGGATTGGTTTTTGATGATTGATTACGTGCCAGCAAGTCATTTTAAACTCTTAGTGACCTGTTCTTCATACAGAGGAGTATTGTCCTACAGCTTTTGCTTTTCAACAAGCAAACTATCCACAGACCATTATGCTGTTGGTATGCAAGAGCATAACAGAATGTCCACAGTAAAATACTGGCATGAATAAAAATAAAGATCATGATTTTTTTAAAAAAATTGCATGATTTGTGATTTTTTTAAAAATCAGGAAGTTTAATGAAGTGCCATCTGGATTTTTGTTTTGTTTTGTTTTTAATAATTTCCTAAAGGCAAATTATTTCCTGGAAGGGACAGTTCTAATCTCCAAGGGGAAGCCCTTTCAGAGCAATCACATGGCTATAGAAGAACAGTGTTACTTAATCTCAAGTCCCCTAACCTGGAAGTATGGATCCACCAGTAATTCTTTCCACAGCTGTTCAGATTGCAGGTAGTCCTTGACTTATGGTGATTTGTTTCCTGCTGTTTGAAGTTACAATGGCATTGAAACACATGATTTTTGACCATGTTTCATACTTAAAGCCATTGCAGAATCTCCATGGTGTCAGCCTCGGAAGCCATATTTTATTTAGAAGCTTCAAGGCTGCCACATTGAGTGCCTTGGAATTTGGGAGGGGGGGATTTTCATAGAAGGTGAAGATTGGACTCAACAACATTCTTCTCATAGAGTCAAGAACAAGTTACCCTGCACCTGGAGAGAAGTGGCTGGAGGAATGTCTCCAGTTGGGATGGTGTGGTTGATTGGACACATGATGGACTGGTGGGTGCAGGGGATGGGATTTTGATTTTTAATCAGGAAGAGAAAACCCAGAGATTCAGATTCAGGTTTTCCCAGAGGGGCCAACATGCCTTCTTTAATAAACTTTTTACTTGGATGAGCTTGGTTTCTGAATGCTGAATAAAATGGGGAGTTTCATTGGGATACTAACACATGGGATTCTTTTGATCAGACGCTTGGCAACTGGCATGTATTTATGATGGTTGCAATGTCCCAGGGTCATGTGATCACCTTTTGCAAACTTTCAATGAGCAAAATCAATGGGGAAGCCAGATTCACTTAACAACCATGTTACTGAACAAGTGATTCACTTAAAACTATGGCAAGAAAGATCATAAAATGGGGCTAAATTTACTTAGCCTTGCTTAGTAATGGAAATGTTATCATTCCAAGTGATGAATCCAATTGAATCAGGACTCCAAAGTGCCATTCAGTCTTGAAAGACTTTTCATTGAGTACATCCTATTGGCACTTAGAAAGTTGAAGCTAGCTCTGGGTAAATTCCCATGATTCAGAGTAATAAAAAGAATAGAAACTTCTGGAAACCCCACCCCCTTCAGGTGCTTTGGGTCACATTAACCAATCAGTCCAGCAGTAGCTCCCCCTCAGTCTCAGCAGAGGTTCCTTGCCATGATCTTGGTTCCAAAGCTGGCTGAGGAATTCTGGAAGTTGAAGTCCACAAGTCTTAAAGTTGCCAAGGTTGAAGACCCCTGGTCTAGTGGACTCAGGCACCACATTCCAGTCCTTTCTAACTCCCCCCCCCAAAAAAAAATCGCAACTGAGAAAACAAGTGAAAGTCATTTCAAAGTTGTCAGGAAATTTTGGGCTCTATTGTGGTTGTAAGTGAAGGACTACTTGTACAAGACTAATCAAAATTTATTTTCTTCCTCATATATTAGACCTTGATCTACTGATTGCTGAAATTACCCTATAATGGTAGAAAGAGCAGTGAGAATGCCTCCTACCTTACCTAAAAATACAGTTTTGAGCAGCAACAAAATACTATATGACAGGTAAGGGCTACCAAATCCCTATTTTTCTCAGGGGGTAACTGGATGCAAGACTATTTAAGGATGGCAATTGCCTGAATGAGTGTTTTCCTCATGAACTACAGAGATTTCTATTTCCATAATGAGAGAGCTACTTCTTCCCTGCTGTTCTCATTAGGAGTAAAATGTGTTTTGTCCGGAAAAACGCGAGGTAGACCGGGTTCCAACAGCAAAGTCTTTATTTAAGTCAGGATGTAGAAAGA